>KQ085924.1:0-192439 GCA_001020605.1 Schizopora paradoxa
AGAGTAAAAGCTTGTCGAAATCGATTTTCTGAGCGACTTGCGGAGGCGATAACGAGCTAACGAGGCCACGTACCGCCTTCAAACTGGGTTCCCCTCGTCAAGGGCTACACAATGAGCCACAAAACGCCGTAAATACCTTCGTTTTAGCTGTAAGGTACCACCTGTAGCGTCCAAAAGGTCGTCGTGGTCGAAAGACAGCCTGGCTGGTCCGGAGCCCGCGTAGCCTGTGGACCGAACCGCGGTTGTGGGTCCCGCAAAATGAAATCGAACCGCGGTCATCCCGCGTACCGTACGCAGCGTTCGCGCAGATGGGATCATGGGAACACTCTTTTTCCCAATGGAGGAGGAGTGTCCCACGCGCGAGGACACGGAGGAACTCGTGCCAACGAACCTCATGATGAGCTCGATCGACCGTGACACTCTGCAGCGTCTTCCATCCAAACTTATGCATAGAACAGCATAGCATGATTTGAAGTTTGGCGAAGGCCAAAGCACCGTGAAGGTATATCATTAAACCAACATTGTTCTCGCAATTTCTGACCGTCTTTTCCAATGCGACCCCACAAAACAGACCTCAAACTATGGCTCATCTTCGCAACGCTACTAAGTTTTTTCAAACTACATAGTGCGCAATTGTTGTCTACATACACACCATTCCTACCATCTTCATGGCCACTCGCTGTCAAGGGCCCATATTTCAACACTTGGGGACCAGGCGGATTCTTTCCGGTATCCGGACTTGCATTTTGGCCGCAATGGGGAGACGTAAGCACTCGTATTCATTCTGTGCCAATTTGATTCACCTGGATATCAATCGTAGCAAATAAGATGGACGTGCATCATTATCGTCGACAACACTTCCTATGTGATCATGGGAGATGTCGATCCGCCTTACGCAAATCAGACCGCCGTCAACTTCACGGCTACGAAGACGAGTTTCAGCCTCACCGCTGGACCCGTGAATGTAAACGCGACATTTCTGAGCCCAATAACGGTACGATATTGCTATCTAAGATCACGAATAAAATCTTAATACAGGTTTTTTCTAGCCGAACGATCTGGTTCGCCAGTCACTGCCGTTCTCATACTTCTATCTGGATATCTTGTCGGCAGACGGCAAGGCTCACGATGTACGCGTGTACTCCGATACCACTCCTCGTGAGCCTTGTCTTCGAAGTCTGACGGAATGGTTTTAATCGTTTCATATAGAATGGCTACACGGCAATGACGCCAGTCTTACAGATCCTGATCCGAATGTTAGTGCAACCGGGTCGCTCATTGCTTCCACCGATTTCGTGGGTCTCCAGATGCAACTGCAGACACCACGTCCCTTCTTCGAAGTGTTTGACCACGCGCAAGACGTGATTGGCGTTTTCGCAATGAAATCTGTGAGCGATTCGCTCGCATTCTTCTTACGTTTCTTAACTTTGCGGCACGAAGGATCCAAACGTTAAATATCAAATTGGGCCGGACGCGTTAGTCCGTACGATGGGGAGAGGCTCGACAGGGCTTCAGAATACGATCGATACAACGTATTCTCAGCATAGTTTGAACGAGTATGTTTTTACATTTGATTCACTCAACGCATCAGAATGCTCACGCGCATCCTAGCCCCTACGATGCCTTTGCACTCGCGCTGGACCTTGGATCGATTCAGAGCACGTCAAAGTCGATTATGTGGACTGTAGGGATGATCCGCGATCCATCCATAAATCTCACAACTGCATCGGGCGCAAATCAGTTGCGCAGCTCGTACTATTGGTCAAATTTCAGCTCAATCCCGGATATAGTCAGCGCATATTCTTCACTATAACGACAAGACGAACTGATGATGGTCCCCGTAAGATATCTTTCGTACTCGATGATTTTGATGGGGCACGCCTTTCCGCGGACGCATTCGATCAAATGATACAAAATGTATCTCTGTCGCACGTCTCTGGCTACACCGACTTGCTGTCTCTCGCAGCTCTACAGATCTTCGGAACGCTCGAAATTACGATATCAAAGTCAGACGATGGCGCTTGGAATCAGTCAGATGTGATGATTTTCTCGAAGGACATGGGCGACGTCGCTTCCGCAGGAACGTCAGGCGGGTTAGCTGAGGAAACATCATAAGCCCATAATCACTGCGCTAATGATCTTTAGAACCAACGTCGTCGATGTCTTATACGCTGGTTTCCCGGCCATGTTGTATCTGAACCCAAACCTCGGGCAATACCTCCTTCGACCGATATTGGAATCCCAGATGGACGGTGGAAGCCCTATCGGCCAAGCTTATGCCCCACAGAACCTAGGTTAGCATTATATTTTACTCATCTGCAAGTGCCATCTAATCGTTCTTCGTCAGGATCTCAGTTTCCCAACGTCTCTAGCAGTACTTTGCCTCATAATATGGGGATCGAGCGTATGTCATCCTATTTTTGCGCCTTTCGGTACACCAAATCTTTATATTTTCAGAATCGGGCAATATGCTAATAATGGTGTTGGCATGTTATCAAAAGACTGGAGATTTGTCAATCATTCAAGATCATGTCCGTAATTCGTTCATTCTCCCATACTCGCTTGGATAGTTACACCTTCCCAGTATCCCCTTCTTAAACTGTGGGCTGATTATCTCGTCAATGAGACTCTCAATGCAGGATTTCAGTACGTGCGAGTCGTTTGTTCGGACAACTATTCTCTAAAAAATATATATTGCACAGGTCGACGTCTCTCCGCGACGGAATTACATCTTTCAACCAAACCAACCTAGTACTAAAGGGCATCATTGGAATTTCGGCCATGAGTTTTATCAGCTCTGCAAATAGCGAGGAGGAAGATCAAATCTTATATCAGGTAAATGCCATCGTTGAAGATTCCAGTTGATGTGATGCGACTCTAATATTTTACTGATTTTCAGAAGACTGCACAACAGTTTATGCAGGTGTGGATCGACGGAGCGGTATCCCAAGATCTTAGTCATTTGCTCTCATCTTTCGGGGATGATAGCTCTAGCGGATTGATCTACAACATGTATGCGGATAAGCTATTAGGCTTAGGACTTGTTCCGACCAACGTGAGTAGACTATATCCCTCGATAACTAATTAAATAGCTGACGGGGCAACCCAGATAACAGACATTCAGTCTGAGTACTATGCTTCGACACTCCGCGCCAGTGAGTTTCTGATTTTTTGAGACACGGAATCTACTCCATCGAGCTCACGTCCTTGATCGCTTTTAGACAGGTCATCTTTTGGAGTTCCGTTGGATAGCGAGAACCCATCACTTTCCAGACTTGGTAAGAGATCTTCTTATGTTATTCATAGTCTGTATAAATGAATATTGTCACAGATTGGACCATGTTTTCCATCGCGAGCTTTCTGGATAATGCAAGCGGCGAATCCCCCGCAACGCTCCAAATACTTCAGCCTTCAATTTCTATGCTTGCAAGCTACGCTGCCACACGCGTTAATAATACGCCACTTGCAACCATTTACAACCCAGAAAATGGAGCTGCGTACGCAGGAATCAATAGGTACTGCTCTCGAATTGATATCCATCACATTCGTTTTGCGACTCATATTGACAACTGCGTTTGCTCACTCCTACAAGTTTTGCAATAGGATCACTTTTTGCTCCGCTGGTATTGGAGGATCCTAGTATGTGAGTTTCGAACTGCGATCATATCAAAATTCTGAGCTGAATAACGCTACGAATGGACCCAGGCAAAAAATTCCAATGCCAGCTAAGGGTTTTCCTCAAGCGTCGACATGGAGAATTGCAGGCCCCATAATTGGAAGCGTTTCGGCGTGCGCACTTCTCGGGTTTGGTCTTTTTGCCTGGCGATGGTTGTTACGCCGTTCATCCAAGAAACCAAATCTAGATTCAGTACCCAAACGTCCCTGCAATGTCGATTCGCGCGGACGACCTTCTGCTGAAAGAACAAGTGAGGTCGTGGACGCTGCTGTTCAGCGACTGGCGACGATCCGGTTTGAAAGATATGTCGAGGATCTCATGTTCGAAGTGCAGGCAGCGGCTGGGAATAGGCGAACTTTCGTTCAAGGAACCGATGATACTGGCACACTTGATCAGCCTCCAAGCTATTCCGATTACACCAGCGAATTTACTAGTACTGTAGACTCGTAGAATTTCAACGTCTGATTTCACAATTTAGCGCGCTTTGTACATTTGAGATTTCTTTGCGGTAGTGGTCGTTGTAGTCCTCATCACTCACGAGCCGTGTTGAGAGCATTCCCACAGGAATTACGCAACTGTGTTCGATCGCCATCGGGACATAGTTGTTTTCGAGGTTGTGAGGTCGAAGTTTCAAGACGACGCGAGTAGAAATGCTAGAGGAATTGAAAGCGATATCGTGGTTCGCATTCAACGACGCGACGCGACGAGTCACGATGTTCGCTGACCACGTGCTCTCACAAAGCAATTTGTTTGAAAGACGAGCCGCGAGCCTCGCGAGCGACATCCTCTGAAATCGCTCATTCATGCCAATAATCCATGCACATCATTTGTGCACATCCACGAATCTATGATTCGCAGTGGATGGCGAGACGCCGGAGCACCTCAGCTGTCTCAGATTATTTTACTAATCGGCATTGATGCACGTAACTTGTTGAACCCCAACAACGAAGGCGTTGATGCCCCAACGCTACCCAATACACGAATGGATTGACCTGGTGCTAGTTCTAGTTTATCTTTCTTCGACAATGCTCAGGCTAATATGTCTTCAAATGAATCAGACCTACGGAACCATTCGTTAATCCACAAAATCTGGCGAACGATCGGGGCGACCAGCATCGAGTACTGAGTCCTCGTCAGGAACTCATGTTTTGCCTTTGTAAACGTTTTCATTCGAAACTGATCTCCTATGATCTTCTCCAGATGAGCCTACAGCTCACTTTGCAAATCACACGGATCGCGATGATAAAGCAAGAAAGTGACGTGGCGACACTCTTCTTCAAGTCCGGGTTTGTCCAGGTTTTAAATGATCCGCGCCGCCATTGTGCTCAAATCTCTCCTTCGCTTCGCCCGAATCTCCTACAAGTAATTACCTTCATGTTAGAAAGACATCCTCGGTATTCTAACATTAACCTCCACCAGGAAGAAACGCCCGACTCGAATCGAAGATTCAAACGTTCAAGTTTTGGTTCGCAAGTTTGAAGTCTCATTCACTGCAGAAGCTCGACAACCCGGGCCGCCGCACTTGTCACAGACCAGTGTGATCCTTCAGACTGTTGATTGTTATCTTCTTGAAGTAAACAAACACTTGGACCTCCGACTCTGCAATCGTCATGGCGCTGAAGCTCAACGATCAACTGCGTTGGGACGGTTCGATTGCCATTTTGCTGCAGTTCCCTTGTAGACGACTACGTAAGTAGCTTTGATTTGAATCTCCGTATGCGTATATCAACACGCTCTGCTATTTTTTCCTCTGGCTGACGCTGTTATCTCTCTCTCTCTCTCTCTTCGATGCGACCTCCAAACATCCTTGAGGATGCTCTCAAACTCTGGCTTATTTTTTCATCCTTTCTGAGACTTTGCGAGCTCCATAATGCGCAAGCGTCGTCAACTTTTACTCCGTTTTTTCCTCTCACATGGCCAGTCGCTGTAAAAGGTCCATATCTCAACACTTGGATTGGCGGACTCCTTCCAGCATCCACCCTCGCATTCTGGCCAACATGGGACGATGTAGGCACACAAATATCTCTATATTTAGTGGTGAATAAGGACTGATCATGCATTTTCTCAGCAAGTAACATGGACATGTGTCGTAATCGTTGATAAAAATCCCTACCTGATCACGGGTCCTACTATGCCACCTAAAGCATCGAGTGCAAGTCAGACTGCCATAGAATTCACGGCTACGAAGACAATTATTTCTCTCACCGCTGGACCAGTCGTGGTGAACGTAACCTTCCTTAGCCCAATAACGGTGCGTGTTTCATCCTCTCATTTCAATACGACTTTATCTGGGAATCGACAGCCGAGCGATCTTGTACGCCAATCGATGCCCTTCGCATATTTTTATGTCGATATCTCATCAGCGGATGGTTTTCCTCATGATGTTCGCATCTACTCTGACGTCAATCCCCGTTAGTTTCAGATTTTCTTTTATTCGTCGAGTTGCCATTTATCCTTCCTTGAAGAGTGGTTGTATAGTTACAACCTTCAACTTCCGACAGACCCTCTTCCAAAAATCAACGCTACTGGATCGTTGATCAATTCAACCGACTTTGTGGGTCTCCAGATGCAATTGCAAGAGTCCAGACCCTTTGTTGAGGTCCTTGATCACGCTCAAGACGTAGTCGGAGTATATGCAATGAAGTCCGACTCTGTGAGTGATTTATTTTACATTCCTTTCATTTTATATGACTCCGTGGTCATTCAAAGTCAGATATTAAATATCAAATCGGACCTAGCTCAACTGTCCTAGCATTAGGAAGCAGTGCGACAGGACTTCAGAATACAGTCGATGCAAAATACTCCTCGCACGCACTCGACGAGTCAGTTAACTCACTCCACGCATTTCAACGCTCAACGGCTCATGCAATCTACCAGCCCTTTCGACGCCTTCGCAATTACGGTGGACCTCGGTTCCATACAGAATACGTCAAAATCGGTCATGTGGACAATAGGGATGCTTCGAGATCCGTCAATCAATCTTACAACTGCATCGGGCGCAAACCAGCTGCGAAGCTCGTATTATTGGCAGAACTTCAGCTCAATCCCAGATATAGTCCGCTCGAACTCTATTCCCGCAAATTAATTGTACTAACTACCTCTCTTAGATTTCATTTGTTCTCAACGACTTCGACGAGGCGCGCGCTTCCGCGAACAACTTCGACCAAATGATACGGAATGTATCTCTATCAAATGTCGCTGGATACACTGATCTGCTATCGCTCGCCGCCCGGCAGATCTTCGGAACCCTCGAAATCACCTTGTCGAAATCAAGCGATGGCGCTTGGAATCATTCAGATATTATGATTTTCTCAAAAGACATGGGTGACATTTCATCTATCGGAAACTCCGGCGGGTCAGTGATATCTTCTTGTCAATAAGTAGTATTTTCTAATGCCTTTTTATGTCTAGTACAAATGTTGTCGACGTCTTGTACGCTGGTTTCCCTGCTGTTCTTTTTCTGGCTCCGAACTTTGGCCAATACCTTCTCCGGCCGATATTGGAATCCCAAATCGACAGTAACGGCACTTTGATCGGTCAGCCCTACGCACCGCAGAATTTAGGTACTCTTGTTGTCCACTCTTACTACAGCTATCTAATAGCTCTGCGCCCTCAAGGTACTGCCTTTCCCAACGTCACATGTAATACCTCGCCGCATAACTTAGGAATTGAGGGTGAGGGCCTGCTTCCATTTGTGTTTCACGCATTCCACTCACATTTGTATCTGCAGAATCGGGTAATATGCTCATTATGGTGCTCGCTCTGTTTCAGAAGACGGGAGATCTGTCAATCATCCAAAACTATGTACGTCATCCTCTGTAGCTACATACTGTTTTTCCGTGGCTTACTTGTGACTTAGTATCCTCTTCTCAAGTCGTGGGCAGATTACCTCGTTAATCAAACGTTTGAATCAAGCTTTCAGTATAAACAAAGTATTTCTTTTAATCTTGCCACGGTGCTGAAATATCTCAAAGGACATCATCTCCATCTGATGGAGTTTCATCACTCCCTCAAACAAATCTCGTATTAAAGGGCATCATAGGTATCTCGGCAATGAGTTCTATCAGCTCAGCGATTGATATGAGGGATGATCAAACGGGATATAAGGTAATTTCCAATCCAAGTACTACTAGTATGCTGATATTTTGAAATTCTCCGGACGAACAGGCTATTGCGCAACAGTATATCCAGACTTGGCTCGATAAAATAGTGTCACAAGATCGCACGCACTTACTTTCTTTGTTCACGAATGAGAGCTCTAGCGGGTTGATCTATAACATGTATGCGGATAAGCTCTTGGGCTTAGGACTTATTCCATCCGACGTAAGTGATTTTTTTTCACCGAGTAACTTGGGACTTGACGACGTAGTTCAGCTAACCGGACTTCAGTTCGAATTTTATGATTCTTTGGTCATCGCTAGTAAGTTATGGATTTATCGCGCCTCATTCGCTTGTAACTGTCTAAATCTACATTGATAGGCGACACTCTTTTGGGAGTTCCATTAGACAGTGTCAACTCTACGCTTTCCAGGCTTGGTTAGCATTTGTTTTTCACAATTTCTCCCAAGTGATTGACGTTGTTCGACTCTCCTCCCAAAAGATTGGACCATGTTTTCTGTTGCGAGCTTTCTGGACGGGGTTCAAGACGATGCATTCGAAACACTTCAAATAATCCAACCAACAATCTCTATGCTAAGGAACTACGCTACTTCCCCTCGCATCTCGGTCCCGGTGTCAATCGTATACAATTTAGAGAATGGTCTTCCATATGCAGGAACTAACAGGTCGGTCCTAGTCTCCACTCAATGCTAATTTTTTTGTAAATGAGTCTCATCCGTGCATTTGTCACTTTCTCGAAGTTTTGCGATAGGGTCACTTTTTGCGCCGCTGGTAATGGGGAATATGTGAGTTTCAATATTTGAGTCAACCAATTATTTTGAATATCCTCACTGCTTTCCTAAAAAACAACCAGGAGTCCAGAAGCGTCGATGCCGGTGGGCCCAAGGAATACGACTAACAGCCAACTCTATGAGTCGTCGATGCCAGCATGGCGCATTGCGGTTCCTACGGTTGGAAGTATCGGAGCAATATCACTTCTTGGGCTTTGTCTTTGGAAATGGCATCGACGGTTGCGTCGTTCATTCGCGAGGCTTATCACACCATGTTACGATCTCAGCATGGATCGCGTCGAACCTCTCCCACAACCAGAAGTCGATGGAGACGCTGATCGATATGCGCGAATATTATCAATACAGCATCTTCAGGTTCTTGATACTGTGTTGGATCCCCCTCCGAGCTATGCGGATCACATTAGCGAATTCGCTTCAGTAGAATCGCAACGATCGAGCATTTTGTAGATCAGAACTGCACGTAGCTGACTCCTGTATGTATTTGTTGTCATGATATAATTTAATGACAGAATTGGAATGCGCGGTAATTCTGGATCGATCCTTCGGTGTTGCATGGCTGCAAGGCTTCTACAATGCTGTCGCTGCTGCAAGGACACTCCGATGAGGAAAAGAGGCACGACCACTGAGTTACACTGCCCCTTACCTTCAAGTGATCTTGGAGTTTCGAGGCTAACTTCTCGTGACAGCACGGGCGGAAACGGGACTGAAAGCGATAGCAAACTCTTTGACTTCAGCCGGTTGAATACATAAACGAATTTCGCACCTCACTTATCACCTATTCCCAATACCAAAACCTCCAAGACGCAGTGAGCTATTATTTTGAGCAGTTGTCGAGCCACAAATTTACGATGGACGGATGAAAAGTTCGTCAAGACGTCGTCCATGTGCAACGTACAGCTAAAGGGTAAGGAAGTTTCCGCCTTCATCGCTCTGGGAAATTGAAGTCGTCGACAACTCTCGTCATACATCAACGAAGCTCCTTTTTCTATGAGAATAAGATGGCAATGGCGATTCGAGAATGCCTGTTGATTTGGTCAGTAAAAGCGAGGGTCGTAACGCAGGAGCATGTGCGCACCTCATCCGTCTCCCAGTCCGCGATAACCCTATCAAACAGAGTCACACCGAACTTAACTTCTGACTCTCATCCCAATCCTCCAAGGTCGTCGTTCGATATTTGCCTCCATGTCCTTTCTCGTTCACGTTCGGGTTGAAATTTTACTTCAACAGTCGTCGGCGACAAATTGCTGCGCCTTCCGGGCCGCTCGAACCTTCAGACAACGACAACTCGATGACAAAAGGCCTATGTCGTAGGTTGCGGACTCGAATGGTTCGTCGATCTTGAGTAACTGAATATTTTGTAGATGCATTGGAAAATTCGTGAATCGCCATCGCCGACCATCGTGGTTCGCGTTCAAGTTGACGCGTGGACGACGCGTGGATGTCGCGGGTTCGTTTCGTCTTCTCCAACTTGAACCACACGCTCGTGGCCACTGGCATCTCGTCAGCCTACGAAGGGGCCCACACAACGATTTCTGGTCACAATCAATCATTTAGAACTATTCTGTAGGTAAGTAAAGTGTCTAAGAGATGGTCGCTGCGGTGAAAGGCAAATTCAACGTGATTCCGAATCGGAATGGCGATGCGTCGTAGTACATTTCTGAAGTCGTTGATAGCAACGGGCACATGCAATGCAATCCGACGACTTGATAAAGGTATGTCTCTTCTTTCTTCTCTTTCGTGGTGACTACAAGCTCACACATCAGGGAGCGAATGGTGCGGAAACACACGGCAAGCGGCGGCCACCTCATGCGAAGACAACGATGCCTTCGAATGAATTTGATGGCCATCTCAAATTTCTCCCATCAAAACGAGAGCGTTCAGTACATTATCGAAGGCTTTTTTATTTTAAACGTACGTTACCCCATTTTCGAAGGATAAGAAGCTGGAATCTTATTGGAATCTCTCGTACAGATCGAGATCAGGTCTCTTTCGCAAAGATAGGTGTGTCACACCCATGTCATCTATATTTTCAATTGCTGATAAATTTTACTGAATCTTCTTCTCTAACTCTTCTTCGTGATGCGTTGGTGCCTGTACTCAGGCTTCGATATGAAAATGATCCGTTTTCAAGTCAATCGTATGGACGACGTTGTTTTTTCGGGATTCGCTACCGATTCGCACATTTTCGCCGTGCACCTTCGAGCTTCAAGACTCTGACGGTAAACATATAATACGAAAGGGGTTGGGGGTTACAATATCCCGATGGAAAACGTGAGTTCATATAGCTCCTAAGATCGAGTTTCTCTCGACGCATGATCCACACGACCTACATTCCAGCATCGAGTAACTCGGAAAGTTTATCAGTGGCAGTGTGCACGACTGAACTTACAGTCCTTCGAAACTTGATCGCAACGAGCTTGACAATAATAGAGCAGAGCTATATTTCCAGGCGCTTGGAAATCCTGAGGTCGACTCTCGTACCTGCTCAACCACGTCGAAGATCAATACCGTCGCCCGTTCAAGAGGGTCTTAAGTCTACCCCCATGCCTATTTGGAAGGGATACGTCCTGTCGATCTGTTTTCTCCTCCTACGGGTCTGCGATATTTCTTATGCGCAATCGAATGCTGGGACTACCAACAACCCATTCCTGCCACCCGCATGGCCACTCGCAGTCAAAGGCCCGTACTTCAACAGTTGGCAACCCGGAGGGCAAAGCACGTTTTCTCTACCCGCTTCTTCACCAGCGTTCTGGCCGGCCTGGGATGACGTACGAACTACCTTCCTCCATCGATATTTTGCGCTCGAAAATCTCATTTCTTTTGTAGCAAACGACATGGACTTGCATGGTAGTCGTTGATGACAAGCCATATGGTATCATGGCTTCTATTCCCAACGGCCCTCCTGATGTCACTGTGGCAACACAGACTGCCATCAGCTTCTCGGCGACCAAGACTGTCTTCGTCTTCGAAGCAGGCCCAGTCAACGTGAACGCGTCTTTCCTCAGCACCGTCACAGTAAGTTCTTTCTTTTTCTTACTCAACGTTTCTAATCGCTTTCATTCTCTGCTCACTTCTAGCCAACGGACTTGGTGCGCCAGTCGCTGCCATTCGCATATCTTTATCTTGATATCTCTTCAACGGATGGTAACGCTCACAATATTCGCGTCTACTCTGATATTACCCCTCGTGAATCACGTTTGTCCCTAAATTCATCCATGTTCAACACTGACCGCCGCAAATAGCATGGCTCCACGGAAACGAAGTACTTCTTCCAGACCCAGATCCGAAAGTTGCAGCCAACGCATCATTAAACGAGTTGAACGAATACGTAGGACTTCAGATGCAGCTACAAGTCCCACATCCCTTCCTTGAGGTCGCAGAACATGCTCAGGATGTAATTGGCGTTTTTGCGATAAATTCTGTAAGTCAAATCTAAATAAGGCTTTTTATTCTTCGTGTCTCAACTCTTGACAGAGCCCTGGTGTGAAATACCAAGTTGGGGAAAGCTTGACTGTTCGTAATCTGGGGACGAATTCGACTGGTCTTCAGAATACGATCGATACAAACTACCCTACTCACGCGCTTGACGAGTCAGTCCATTCTACTCATATTATCAATATTTTTGGGCGCTCACGTTCCTTTTACCAGTCCGTTCGATGCATACGCACTTACAATTGACCTCGGTGTAATCGAAATGACATCGGAACCGATCGTGTTCACCGTTGGGATGCTTCGCGATCCCTCCATCAACCTCACAACGGCTTCGGGTACGAATCAATTGCGAAGCTCGTACTACTGGTCGAATTTCAGCACTATACCACATATTGTGACACATTTCACTATGCAATATTCTCGCCTCTAAATTGCGCTTCGTTTTAGCTTTCCTTTGTTCTCGACGATTTCGAGACGGCGCGCCAGTCCGGAGAGGCCTTCGATGAAATGATACAGAATATATCATTAGCGAATATAGAGGGGTATACGGACCTACTATCTTTGGCGGCGCGTCAGATCTTTGGAACCCTCGAGATTACGGTGTCTAAAGCAAGCGACGGATCCTGGAATCAATCGGACGTTATGATCTTCTCTAAGAATATGGGTGATATCGGCTCTTTCGGCACCTCGGGAGGGTCAGTATGACCGCGTCAACGTCGTCGATTCCCTTGCTAATTTTTTCATACAGAACAAACACTGTTGACGTCTTATATGCCGGCCTTCCCGCTCTCTTATACACCAATCCGAGTCTCGCGCTGTATCTTATCCGCCCTATCTTGGAATCTCAAATCAATGACGGGGTACTTATAGGCCAAGGTTACGCACCGCAAAACTTAGGTGAAGTCCAAATTACCTTTTTGATCACGAGTTCTGACATGAACTTCGACGTCGACAGGAACTCAATTCCCAAACGTTACGACTGATAATTCGGCGCATAATCTGGGAATCGAACGTAAATATTCAATATAACCCCTCTTCCTTGTATTCCAAATTCAACTCGTGTCTGATTTGTCTGCCACCAGAGTCGGGAAACATGTTGATCATGGTGCTTTCCATATTTCAAAGAACGGGTGATCAATCTCTTATTCAAAATTATGTGCGTAGGTTTCCTAGTATTTTGAGGAGGCTCATATCCCAATTTCTGATCCCGATTAGTACTCTCTCTTGAAATCATGGGCGGATTATCTCGTTGATCAAACACTTGATGCAGGATTCCAGTACGTCTTCAATCTTCACTGCATGACTTGCATTTCCCTAAATTATTCTCGAATGCAGGACGACGTCCCTTTCAGATGGGATCACATCCTTTAATCAAACAAATCTAGTACTGAAGGGGATCATTGGTATTTCTGCCATGGGTCAGATAAGCTCTGCAATGAACGAGAGCGCCGACGAGATGCATTATCAAGTAGGCGAATATCATCGTAATGACGCGGCGCTCAATGTCTTCACTGTTACAGGCCACTGCACAGGAATACATGAATATTTGGGTTTCTGGGGCAGTATCCCAAGACCGCAGTCACCTGCTTTCGTCCTTTGCAAACGAAGCGTCAAGTGGGCTGATATACAACATGTATGCAGACAAGCTGCTGGGTCTAAACCTCATTCCGTCAAATGTAAGTTCATTCTACCTCTTGCCTACTTGGCTATAATTCATTATTAAACTTTAATTGAGGTCACTTCGATTCAAGCAGCATTCTATGAATCGCTTCTCAATGCCAGTAAGTGAAGTGTGGCGCAGAAATCATAATGGTTCTGAAGAATGACCGACCAACAGAAAGGACCCCATTCGGAATTCCATTGGATAGCAGTGATTCTTCACTTTCTAGGCTTGGTGAGCGCGTTTTACACTATCGTTTATCATTGCTAACAACCGTACAGATTGGACTATGTTTGCAATCACAGGCGTTCTCAATGAGGGAGATGAAAATGCAGCTCTAATTCTTCATCCTGCTATCTCGATGTTGAAAAATTACGTGGCTGCAGAGACCTATAATTCTTCATTCGCAGTGGTTTATAATCCGCAAAACGGAATGCCGATTTCTGGAAGTAATAGGTGAGTTGTACACATCAGTAGTGAAAGCAAACAATCTCATTAAATATTTGATCTCAGTTTTGCTATAGGTTCTCTATTTGCACCGTTAGTGATAGAAACCAAGTGGGTACCTCTAGTATATTGATCTTTCGCTTTCGCTATACGCTAAATGCGTGGTGGTGTTTTAGATCGAAACCTGGTGCACTTCCGGGACAGGATTCTTCTTCCAGTCAAAAATTCCCCATACAAAAGATCGTCGGGGGCGTGGTCGGAGGAGTGATTGCGGTTCTCCTGTTGATATTGGGAATTCGGGCATGGAGGAGAATATCTCGTCAGACTGTAGTCACTCCTCTCAATGACCCTCCCTTAACAGGGAGTCGACTCAGAAATCGAGGACCTTTCAAATTTAAAGGCACGCCTTCCGATGAGGTGTGGCGCATAGCGCCATTCCTCGTGGACGCATCGTCCGCGTCCAGTGCACAGGCAACACCGACTGCCGCTAGTAAAGAAGACGATCTGGCAGCGAGGAATCCTCCCATCGAAGGAATATCTTCGTAAGTTTTGAAACTCTCAAAGACTTTGTGCACATAACTCACTTGGATATAATTATAATAATACAGCGAGCTTCCGCCAGCGGAATCATCAACGCGACGGCTGGACAAACGCCTCGCGGACATGCTGCGCGAAGTTCGAATGGTGCGGAACGCGGTTCGGAACAGAAATGTTCGACGTGAAGTTGGTGGACGAAATGGTAGACCCACCGAGGCGCCGCCTAGCTATGCGTCGATGCCATTGATGGACCTTTCCAGAGACCCGGATTGACTAGTTTATTCTTGTATTGGAAGAGCACGTAGGTTATGGGTAATATCGTTGTTCTGGAGATTCATCGTATACTTTAGTTTTGAGTGAATTGAATTCACTCTAATTGACATATATAATATTCAGCACCGGCGTCCTTGACTCGGCTGTATCGTGAAGTGTGAAAAGCTCTGCGCGGGAAAGCGGAGAGGAAGGCCGCAACGCTTCTTTAGCATCTTGCGAAAGTTACCTAGAGAGCGTGATTCGCCGAGAGGCAGACCGACTGCCTCGTTAACAAAGAAACCCGATGACGAAAATAATACACGTACCAGGAAGATGACTGGGTGTGTGAGAAGGGAATCGACTCGGAGTGGCGAAGTCATGGTGACACGAGGACCTACGAAGGGACGTAAATTTGCACGCGTTCAGCTTCGAGTTATAAGTACTGAAGCTTGATGTACGTTTTACCGATTCAAGAACAAGAGGTGATGTCCGTCAGCAACACAGGAACTCTGTCTCCCCCGCATAGAATTTACCGAGCAGGGACTGGAGTGAGGCAGAAGCTCAACGCACTGGGCGCGACTATCATCCATCGTCCGCCTTTCTGCAGCGGGACGCTTGCCGTCGAGCCAGAGGAGCTCGTGCTGTTTTATGGTCGAACCACGAAGGATGGAGAAGAGGTCACTGGGTACGTCCTGCGATTCAACATGTTCTCCGACCTGCCACATGAAGATTGTGTTTACTCTGCGCATCAGGAGGCTCGACTTCGCTCGCACGTCCGATGACGATTTGCAGCGCCTAGCAGGCGTTTGTGATGCAGCGACTTTCGGACTTGGCCAACGAGACGTATTGGACTTGTCATACCGATCGGCTTCGAAGCTTGATAAGGAGTTTTTCGCGCCGAAGTTGGATGTAAATCGAGTAGGGTTGATCGACCTCATCCGTCATAGTCTGCTTGAAGGAAAGGAAGGAAATAGGGGAGTCGTTGCTGAGTTGTATAAATTGAACGTGTATGGTGCGTGGCTTCTCTTGAGGTCGTTGCTAAAATATTCAATCTCTTGTCCTAATAGGCAAAGGGTCTTTCTTCAAGGCGCATAAAGACACTCCTCGAGGCGAGAGCATGTTTGGATCGCTCGTAATCGTCCTTCCAAGCGAACATGAGGGCGGAGAGCTCGTCCTTCGTCATGAAGGCCAGGAGTGGATGTTCGACTCAGCTAAAGAAATCAAAGTCGTGAAAGGACCTTCAATCGGCTTTGTGGCTTTCTTCAGCGACGTCGAACATGAAGTGAAGATGGTGACCTCAGGTTATCGAGTCACCCTCACGTACAATCTGTTCTTCACGGACCCAGGAAGCTCCTTCGTCATTTCCAGACTCTCCGGAAGTCCTCCAAACGCAGCCTTGGGGGTAGCTGGCTCCTTCAAGTCGACTCTAGCCACCCTCCTCGCGGACACCGCATTCCTGCCTGACGGCGGCTATCTGGGATTTGGCATGAGGCACGAGTATCCAATCAATACGGCGACCAAGTACGGCGATTCTCGGGATTTCTACGACATGCGACCAGATAGACCTGAGCCTGGGGTCGATTCGCTCGCTCGACTCGGCGAGATGCTAAAGGGTAGTGATGCCGCCGTAGCAGAGTCATGTCGTTCTCTCGGCTTGAAGGTGACCTTGAACGTCGTCCACACGCACGAGCACATTTCAGTCCTGTTCGATGGAGTACCCGATTTCGAAGGGATGAATACAGAGTATGGTTTCATCGAAAAGTGGCTGCGAAACGAACATCACCCACGAGTCATCGCAACGAGTACAGAGAAATGGATAGATGCGTGCCAAGAGCGACTCGTTGCGGTACGTCGGGAGTTCCAAGAGGCTCGAGAGGAGATTATCAAGGCGGACACTGATAACAATGATACTTATCGTATTGGGGAGTTCTCGAGTCGAAATGAGACGCTAGCCGGTGAGAAAGCGTTGGAAAACCTGATATTTGAGTTCGACGAGGATGAGGTCGATATGGATGATCTTCGGGATCCTGAAGGCGACCCAAGGCTCGATATCGTTGTACATTGGGTCACTCCTTCGACGCCATTGAACGCCTTCAAGTCGAATATCGTCGCGTATGGAAACGAGGCGAATACGGATTGCTTGTACGGTCGCGTTTGCTTGATTGTGGAGATTGGACCTCCAGAAGAACGAGGTGGTAAAGCAAGAGCAGTTGTCATTTGAGGTGTTTTGTGATAGTACTGTAATGTATCGTAGCGTCCGCACTATATTTGATGGAAAAAATCGTTTCGGCGAATTTGGCGATGGTTTGATGTGGTTGGAGAAAAACTTCAAACTGTAAAATAATCGATTTTCAGGAGATTTGCTTGGATTTGCTTACTAATTTTGCCACATGACTCCAGAATTTCGCACGAGGCCCAAACTTAGACATGCTGTCCTCGTCGTCTCGAAATGAAGAGTCGCCGCTCCTCGACGTCGACGACGATGCCGCACGACGTTCCCTCCTCATCGCAGCTCAATGAAGCAAAAGACAGACTTAAACTACAGCAAGACGAATCGCGAGTTCTTCAGAGGCGCATATGCGATGCTCAGGCCACGCTGGCGCAGATCATTGCCGACAGCAAGCAGGCCATTCATACGCTCGAGGAGGAGAAACGACGAGTAGAGACCGACATCGAGCACACAAAGGCGTTCTTGTCGCCTATGCGACGCCTTCCAGACGATATACTGCAGCTGCTGTTCTGGCGAGAGTTTGAAATTGCGCCGTGTTGTGCTTGGGCGTTATCAGCAGTATGTTCGAGATGGAGACGGATCGTGTTGAACATGCCACGAATGTGGTCGAAGGTGAGTCTTGCGTTTAGCTGGTGTTTGTTCAAAGATTTCATATATTATCACAGATGCGCCTCGTAACAACGCCATATTCTTCGCCGGACACAATTCGACTTTGGCTTGAGCGATCCGGGTCTACTGTCCCTCTCGACATTGAAATCTACCTTCGTGTTTCAACAACAGCGTCAAGCTTCAGCGTGAACAAGCGCAATGGAATGACTGCATATCCTTTGCCACCTTTGCCACCACCTGTTCCGTGGTCGCCTCCGCAAACAGCGACTGCGCTGTTGTTCCCACCTCCTTCGCCCCCGCCGTTCCTCCCTGCGCCAATAGGACATCCTGCGACGACGACAACAGAGACTCCAGAGACGCTCGACGGAGACGGGCAGGCGAGTACCTCAGCATTCGGAAATGGGTCTCCCGATGCGAACTCGACTGTGCCTCTCCCCGAATCCGGCAATAACACGACTGCGGCTGCATACGCAGGGGATCCAGTGCCGAATATCTGCTTCAATGCGCCACAAACGAATTTGAGCAGGCGTCTTGCTCGAAAGCGGGCTTTGGTGCGCGATTATGTTACGCAAGGCCCACGCGACCAGCGCACGACTCCAGCCTCGTGGGGGCATATCGCGATGTTTTACCTAACGGAACATATGCATCGCTGGAAGCGTTTCGTATTCCGCTTTGAGAAGAGCTTTGAAAGCATGGCAGCGCTTAAGCATATCAGTCGTATGTAACAAACTTACTCTTATGCTATGTGATGCTAATGTTTTGTAGGAGATGCGCCTCTTCTCGAGGAATTCGAAGTTTCGTGCGCCGAACCTTTACGCAGCAAGGATCTGATTGACTGGACTTGGCTTCCTTGTACACCCACCCCTGGACATTCTGCTGTGCCGGCGCTACGTTCGGTCATACTGAACAATGTGCCCTTCATCCCATCATCTACCATCTTTGGTCCATCAACCATAGGAAACATCGCGACGACCGAAACGAAATCGCTGACACAACTCACCCTTCGTGCGCTACAACCCTCTACTCCTCAGCATCCATATGGTGGCGGTGTCGGAAATAATGCAAATGGAAACAACAACACGCAAATGACGCTGAACCGTCTCACCAACCTCCTAAATTCCCACCTCTCCCTCACCAGTCTCTCTCTTTATTTCCCAGCTCAATCCATCCATCCACCCATACTGCCTCAAGCATCGCAAGTCGTCACTCTCAACGAGCTAACATCATTGTCGGTGTCCGGCGCTGCGACACTTACAACTCTGCTCAATGGTTTGAAGTTGCCTGCTTTGACCTCGCTATCTTTATCATTGGAACGCGGGCCTACTGGCGGCGTAGTTGGAGACCCACCCCCTCCGGTGTTAGAAGAGGCCGTCGCATCCCTTCTCTTACGTTCGGGAACGCCTGCAGTGACAACGCTCTCCATCTCCTTCCCGCATTCGGCGATATACTACAACGACTTCCCTGGTCCCGGAGCACCTCACCCATGGTCGTACTTCCAACATATGCCTCATGTCAACACCCTCAAGGTGAGTCAAGCATCGCTCGAACCACTTCTGAACGCTCTCGGTATCCCCGGCATTCCCGGCAACCCGGGAATGAACGGCGACGACGAACTTTCGGACGATGGCATGATGCCTCCACTTGGTGCCCTTGGCGGTATGGGAGGTATGGGCGGCGTGGGTGGTATGGGTGCCGGCGGGGGACCAGGCGGCGCATGGATGCTCCCCGAGCTGGAGACGCTCGAGCTCCGAAACTGCCATTCATCACAATCACATACGCCATACGCGCACCCCACCGGTGGACTCGTCACGGATGTCTGCGTCAAGAAAGTTGTCGAGCTGGTCACCGCGCGAAACCCTCCGACAGGCGGCAACAACGGCGGCCTCGGAAACCCGCTGCCAATCCCTATCGCGATGCCAGGCGGGGCAGGCCCTACGAGCCGCCTCAAGCGCCTTCACATCTACGACAGCTTCTCAATTGGTACGGACGTACACGCCTGGCTGAAGGACCGCGTCGAGGAGTTCGTGTTTACGGAGCCCGCCACCGTGCTTAACCCCCATCGGTACGTTGTTTCTCATCCGCTCCATGCTGGCGACTACGAGGCGGTCGGCATCGTCTTCGTATAGCCGAGCGAGCGAGCGGAGTCATCAACGTGCGTTTGTGTGGGGATTATGATGTACTGATTCTTGTTTTCTCTCCTTTTCTCTTCTTTTTGTGAATTGTAGGGTGCGGAGTCCGTCTGGTTGGAGTGATTATTGAAATCCTCTTCCTTCCTTCATGACGGCGTTACTCGTCTGTGTCTTTCTTGGATAAAAGTCTGTGTAGCGATTTATTTTCTTCTGTTTTCTACTCTGTGCTCCCTTGTTTGTATCATTTCATTGTTGTCTTCTCCCGATGTAGCAAAGCAAAAGCTGTTGTCTCGATAAAAGGGTCTGTTCTGTTTGTGTTATATTGTTTGTATTTCTAATGGACGTTGAAAAGTCTACAGCACTCTTGCAATAGATAACAATTGTGCCGAACGATTAGTGAAGACGTCGAAATGTCGAACTCGCAAGCATAATTTTATTTCTACAAGATACGAGCGCGTTCGCGGCTGTCGAAATAGCTGGGAGGCGCATCATAATTATTATTCTCTTGAAAGGTGGACCGTCTGCTCTCGGCCGCAGAGCGTATGGCCTGCACTTCAACCAAGAGATCCTCGACGTATCGTTCAAATCGAGCTGTTGCTAATCTTTGAACTGCTGCATCCGAAACCTCAGGTGCAGGTTCTCCAGGCGTCTCGTTGTTATTACCGCATAGACTCGGGGATTTGGGCGCCAGGTCCTTTTCCTTCCGTGAGCGATGTGACCTTCGACGCCAGGCCAAAAACCCCAATCCAAGAAATAGTATTACTCCGATAGTTCCAGCCGTTATGGCCACGATTCGCATCATTGATGACTTTTGGCCAGGGACGTTCTCGCTACTGTTTGGCGTTGGCGAGACTCCAGACCTACGAGTAAATCGCGATATCGTTAAGAAAAGGATATCGATCCAAGACGTCGATGCTCACATGTTTCCCATGACCAAAGGCGCGAACAGTGCTCCTACCGCGAAGCTACAACGGACGATGACGCCCAATCAGCTTTCGAGTAATAGGACGAAACCTCAAAGACAAATTCACCTGTTACTCCCTGAGTACGACACGCCGGTCTCTGGGTTGTAAACGACTGCAAGGGGTGTGAAGTTGGTCGAAGCCGCGTAATTTTTCAGCACTGAAATGATTGGCTGGAGCACAGTGGGTGCGTTGGCACCTTGATCGTCTAACGTGCTAGAGATTGCGAACATGGTCCAATCTGTTTGAGAGCTTGCTATTATAGAATGGCGTGACAATTATCTTGGAGACTCACCGAGCCGCGAAAGTGATGAGTTGCTACTATCCAGTGGGATGCCAAAGGGTGTCCGATCTTTTATAAAACGAAAACAGGCATAAATATAGATATATAGTAGACCACCATCATGATGTTCACTTACTCGAGCTTAGAAGCGATTCATAAAATTTAGACTGAATTGAAGATATCTGTATGGAAAATCAGTTCCTATGGCACATCATTACACAAGAATGTCACTTACGTTCGACGGAATGAGGCCCAGTCCCAACAACCTGTCCGCGTACATGTTGTAAATCAGTCCGTTCGAATCTTCGTTCCCGAAAGATGAGATCAGATAGCTTTGATCTTGAGACAACGCCCCATTTAGCCAAATTTGAATATATTGTTGCGCAGTTGTCTAGAAATTAGGGGGTCATTCCTCCGTTATCCTAAATGATTTATACCGGCACTTACTCGATATTCTGCTTCATCGTCAACCTCATTGATAGCAGAGCTAATAGAGCTCATGGCGCTTATCCCAATAATACCTTTTAGTACGAGATTAGTCTGATTATAGGATGTTATTCCGTCAGAGAGTGATGTTGTCCTGCATACGAAATTGCTTAGAAAACTTTGCGTCAAATCAACCTCTCGGACGTACTGAAACCCTGCACTCAAAGTTTGGTTGACGAGATAGTCTGCCCACGATTTTAGAAGGGGATACTAGGTGAAGAAAGTGAGTCCGAGATAGACGAACAGAGAGAGATTAAAGACAAACGTAATTTTGAGCGATCAAGATATCCCCCGTCTTCTGCAAGAGTGCCAGAACCATAATGAGCATATTGCCTGATTCTAGTAGCGAAGTGTTCGGACTATGAGTTTCATATATTTCAGAGAAGGTTCATTACGTTCGATTCCCGAATTATGGGGAGAGGTGTTGCTCGTGACGTTGGGAAATTGGGAGCCTTCAGAAGGAAGAAGTCAGGAAAGTGGGCAAATTCAAAAGGCAGATCTACCTAAGTTACTCGGCGCGTAACTTTGTCCAATGAGAGTTCCATTGTTGACTTGAGATTCCAATATTGGGCGGAGAAAGAACTCGCCGAGCTTCGGATTTAGATAAAGAAAGGCTGGGAAACCGGCATACAAGATGTCGATGAGGTTAGTTCTGGAATTTATATAAGATCGACATTTATAAACCCACTGCAATAGTAATGTACTCACCCGCCAGAAGTTCCAGTGGATGCAACGTCACCCATGTCCTTCGAGAAAATCATAACATCGGACTGATTCCATGTGCCATCGTTTGACTTCGACACCGTTATTTCAAGAGTCCCGAAAAGTTGTCGACAAGCCAGCGACAGCAAATCTGAGTAGCCTGTGACCTGAGATAAAGACGTGTTTTGTATCATTTGATCGAAGATGTTCGCAGACGAACGCGCCATTTCGAAGTCATCAAGAGCAAACGAGATCTTAAAGTCGACCATCAGTACGAAATTCCCGTCGATGAAGAAAATGAGTAGACCATGTCCGGGATTGAACTGAAATTCGACCAGTAATATGAGCTTCGCAGCTGGTTAGCGCCTGATGCCGTTGTAAGGTTTATGGCAGGATCTCGAAGCATCCCGACAATCCACACTATTGAATCCGACGTGGTCGTAATCGAGCCAAGGTCTACTGAAATCGCAAAAGCATCATATGGACTGTAAAAATGATGTAAGCGTCGTCGAGAACCATAAATTATGAAAAAGTTATATTAGCATACACATTGAGATTATGAGCGGCGTAGTTTGCGTCGATTGTATTTTGGAGTCCTGTCGCGTTGGTACCAAACGTACGGACTATAGCGTCCATTCCGACTTGAAATTTGATATTGGGAGTCTGTAGTCGAACACATTAGCGAAGTAAGGCCAAATGAAAGCGCCTTGCTTACTGATTTCATCGCAATAATACCGATTACATCTTGTGCGTGTTCAGCGATCTCAAAGAAAGGCTGTGGGGATTCAAGCTGCATCTGGAGACCCACGAAGTCCTTCGAGCTGATGAATGAGGCATTGGCACGAACTTCTGGATTTGGGTCTCGAATCGTCACTTTGTTGCCGTGCAGCCATTCTATGTAAACTGATCAGTCACACAAGCTATTGAAGGAAGCAAATTCAGACTTACGGGCATCGATATCAGAATAAACACGAATATTATGAGCAGCTCCATCCGTTGACACAATGTCCAAGAAGAAATATGTGATTGGCATAGACTGACGAACAAGATCGGTCGGCTAGACGATGAAAGCACGGGTTCGGTGGGCTTGCCATTAGACAATCTGGAATATAGAAACGCACGGTTACCGAACTCAGAAAAGTTGCATTGACTGCCACCGGACCTGCCATAAACATGAAACTAGACCTCGTAGCCGTAAAGCTAGCAGCAGTCTGATTCGCGGATGTGGTATGCGGAGGAAGGGCCAAGCCCATGATCATATATGAAGCACCGTCTACAACCACAAAACATGTCCATGTCGTTTGCTTGAAAGAAGAAATAATGAGAAATATCGTATCGTATCTGAATCGAAAGAGGTAGCTGCGACGTACATCATCCCAAGCAGGCCAAAAGCTCGGCGTAGCTTTAGAAAGTAGGCCACCGCTTGGGCGACCTGTCAACCAAGTGTTGAGATACGGGTTTTTAACTGCAAGTGGCCACGAGGGAGGCAAGAATTGTGATGTTGCTCCGTTGCTTCTCTGCGCGCGGCAGAACACGCAAAGTCCGATCAATACAATACAGAATTTAAACATCGTCTTCCAATTCCGATATTAAGAATAAACGGAGGCGTATCGTTGTCAAGCTCGGAGTAGATCGGGGAACGGTATCGACGGGCGAAGAGGTGAAGGTATGCGATGAGAATGTCTCTGAATACATTGAAGTGACGGCCTATATTGTCGATTTCGTCACTATCAATTGTCCATCAGCGATGAACATCATATTCGTTGATTTGCAGATGCGCGAAGCTATGACCAAAGCTTGGATATGTCAAATCATCGATTCTCGTAAACGCCATGTTGACTCACCTGCTTATAAAATCATGTCTTTCTCATCGCTTTTGCTTCCTTTCGGCTTGCGCGCCTCGTTGAACAAAGCGTAAGCGAAGAACGAAGGCGAGTCCTATGCATTTCCAACGCACACAGGCGTCTCACCCGAGTCAGGTATCGAAGATCCTTCGATTACATTCGCTGATGCTTCAGTCTTGATGTTTTTCTCGAGCGAGATGGAAAGACATGTCGCACCTTCGCCGTCAGGTAGCTATCGTCAGTTGACGACGTCGGCCATGTTCAACTTGGCGTTGCTTGGTGTTTCCAGATGCGATTTACTGCGGGTAAATGAGCTTCTGGTGTGAAGTACTTTGATATTACATCACTAGACACAGTCGTTGGCTGAAATGCGATTCGAGGCCGATGATGGACGTCTGAACATGGAGTTGCAAAGTGTCGAAAAAAAACTGCCAACACCAGAAGCTGACAAGGCACGTGACCGAACAACTCCAAATGTGTACAGTGTAGCGGGCCGCTCGCCGGTCATTAATATTGCGAGTGTTCGAGCCGCGACCTCGACCGAAAATCTTCTATCAGCAACACAACTGGAAGCCTTGGACTTCGAAAACCCAATATATCAACGAGTGAGCTCTCGTGTCAATATTAATTGCAGTCGCGAACTGACGCCTCGAAGGCCCTCTAGATCTCCGGGTTTTGCAAACTAAGTTCTATCTCATCGCCTATGGGAGCGAATGAAAACTGTTAATAACGCCTGTCAAACGGGGATTATCCATGAGGAGGTGCGTTCAGGAGAGTTGATGAAGCAATTCCTGCCATTGGGCATCACCGCTTTTCATTTACATTTTCGATTCTTCCGACGTGGAAGGGTACTCTATCGAGGTGAGTTTCAAGATCACTACTGAGCTCTACCAGCCCCGTTCACATAACTCGGAGGCGCCTCGTTCGAACTATCATCAGGAGCCCTGGGAGATTCTTTCAGGATGTCTTCACGCACCCTCTGAATTTCGAACATAAGATCTTCAAGTCGACCTTCTAGACGTCGCGTCGACGCTCTTGGGTAGCCTCTGGGAATTATTGGAGTCAGACCGTTGAATACATGCACCACTTAATTGCTCACACGGAGGAATTTGTGTCAGAGAAAATATTCGACGAGTCCAATTGACTGCCGTCCACAGATTCCCAATCTGGTGGAGCAAATTTCTCCCTTCGAGTAATGAATTGCGGTTGATACGCTGGAGCGTTTGTACCAGTTGCTGCCAGGTCTTCATCCAGAGGAATTGGAGACGAAGCAACATCCTTCATGCTGGCATCGAAAGAGCGAGGGACCCTATTCCTTTGCCTTCGACACCCCAGTAATAATATTCGCCGCCTCGTATGCCGCCGGCGATTTCCGGAATCATGAGCGTCGACAACATGTGAATTTCGTCTCCAGATCCAAATGCCCAGAAGCGAAATCGATAGTGCAGTTATGCCGCCAACAATACCGCCGATAATCGGGGAAGACTTATTTATCTGCATCGAGTTGGCTGCCATAGGCGTCGGACCGAGGGACGAGCTGAGAAATTCGTACTTTGCGTCCGGTGAATCGAAAGACTTTGTCGAACAGCTTACCTGTTTCCCATCACCAATGGTGCGAAAAGTGCTCCCATTGCAAAGCTTCAAAAAGACTTTCGCGTTAGGCGACAAGGAAAATTTCTATTTAAACAACTTGCCTATTGATTCCAGAGGTTTGCAATGAAGTTTCTGGGTTGTAAATTACCGCAAGTGGGAAACTAAAAGTATTATTATTGAAGGGAGAAGCAGCATATCTCGTTAGCATGGAGATTGATGACTGCAGCAATGCAGGTGCGCTGTCGTTTACGTCGTCCAAGCAGCTTGCGATGGAAAACATAGTCCAATCTACAAGGACCTGATTGAATATTACGAAAATCGATGAAAAAAAATTCTCTACCAAGTCTCGAAAGCGAGGAAGTTCCACTGTCCAAAGGAATACCATACGGTGTCTTGTCTGTTTCGGATTCAGCGGCTTAACTCACAAATTATCGATGATATCACTCACTTGCACTGAGCAAAGAGTTGTAAAATCCCGATTGAATTGTAGTTATCTAATTTTCATTGTATGAATTGGGAGTCGAGAAGGCTCACCGAAACGCGCACTCACGTTTGATGGAATGAGACCCAAGCCCAATAGTTTGTCCGCATACATGTTGTAGATTAAGCCGCTCGAACTTTGATCCTCAAATGATGAAAGTAGGCGACTATGGTCCTCCGATAGAGCTCCATTGAGCCAAACTTGCATATATTGTTGCGCGGCCGTCTGGAAGACGTCATACTCAGTTCCATAACGATAATATATTGACTGAACTCACCTGGTATACCGCAGCATCACCATTCTCATTATTCGCGGAGCTAATGGAGCTCATGGCGGAGATTCCTAGAATACCCTTCAGTACGAGATTTGTCTGATTGAACGATGTGATTCCATCGGAGAGGGATGTTGTCCTAAGAGAACTCTTGTTTGCGAGGTCAGAGAGATCAACAATCCTCGTACGCACTGGAAACCTGCATTAAGAGTCTCGTTGACGAGGTAATTCGCCCACAATTTAAGAAGCGGATACTAGCAAAAGAATCAGTTCGTTGTCGATAAGACTTTGCACTCAACGCACATAGTTTTGAACGAGTGATGAATCAAATGTTCTCTGAAAGTGTGCGAGTACCATTATGAGCATGTTACCGGATTCTACATGTAAAAGTATGAGGCGTGTTATAATGTGATATGACAGGGAAATGGCTCACGCTCGATTCCTGAATTATGCGGCGAAGTATTGCTCGAGACATTGGGAAATTGGGTTCCTTCAGCGAACAGTTACTAGTCAGATAAGCGAAGCTGAAAGAAACGACTTCACCTAGATTTTGTGGAGCGTAAGGCTGACCGACGAGGGTCCCGTTCTTCACCTGAGATTCCAGTATCGGCCGAAGAAGATATCCTCCAAGATCTGGGTTCAAATACATAATTGCGGGGAAACCAGCGTACAGAACATCAACGACATTTGTTCTAATAGCAACATTCTCTAATTAGCATGGTAACTAGATTGCATAAAATGCAACGTACCCACCAGACGTTCCTGAAGATGCAACGTCACCCATATCCTTTGAGAATATCATTATATCCGACTGGTTCCAAGTGCCGTCGCTCGCCTTCCACACCGTGATCTCGAGGGTTCCGAGAATTTGTCGTGCAGCGAGAGCTAGCAAGTCCGTGTACCCAGAGACGTCTGATAGAGATACATTCTTTATCATCTCATCGAAAGCGTCGGCGGAGGCCAACGCGGTTTCGAAATCGTCAAGGACGAAGGCAGTCTGCACCATGAATATGATTAGCGGGATCGCAATCCAAGCAAGAACGACGTACTATTTCGGAAACCGAGCTGAAATTCGACCAATAATACGAGCTTCGCAATTGAGTCGCTCCCGCCGCCGTTGTTAGGTTGATAGACGGGTCTCTTAGCATTCCGACAGTCCACATTAATGATTCGGATGTGCTTTCGATCGAACCAAGATCCAGTGAGATTGCAAGAACATCATATGGACTTCCAAATCGTATGAGCATCGCGAAGAGTAAGAAAGATCAAAGCATGCTAAACTGACTTATCAAGCGCATGCGCTGAGTAATTCGAGTCGACCGTGTTCTGCAGCCCTGTTCCATTGGTCCCAAGCCCGAGGACGGTGGTTTCATCTCCAATTTGATATTTTATTGATGAGCTCTTTCGACCACATTTTAGTAAGGAAATTCAGGAGAAGATCTAAGTACTGACAGATTTCATCGCAAAAACGCCGATCACGTCTTGTGCGTGCTCGGCGACTTCGGTGAAGGGCCGAGGATCTTTCAGCTGCATTTGAAGGCCCAGGAAATCGCCGGTGGAGTTCATCAGTGATGCGATAGCATTGACCTTTGGATCGGGATCTGGGAGTGTGTATTTATTGCCGTGCAACCACTCTGTGTGTATGATAATAATCAGAGCGCTATGATTTGAACGTTATAATCAACACCTCACGAGGATTGACATCAGAGTAGATGCGAATATCGTGTGCTGCACCATCCGTTGATGTGATATCCATATAGAAGTATGCAAACGGCATCGACTGGCGAACGAGGTCGTTTGGCTGCCCATAATCCAGATTAGATGCATCAGTGTCCGAATATAATAACAACGCACCGTTATGGGACTGAGAAACGTCACATTAACTTCGACCGGTCCAGTGATGAAAGTGAAACTCGTTCTAGTTGCCGTGAAGCTGGCGGCGGTTTGGTTCGCAATTGTAGCGTTGGGTGCCTTGCCAGATCCCAAGATCATGAACGGGGAATCGTCGACGACCACGATGTACGTCCAAGTTGTTTGCTAGAGTTTACGGGGGAAATAGGTTATAATGTGAGATCGCGGAACAAGATTTATTTGGTACATACATCGTCCCATGCTGGCCAAAATGACGGTGTGGTTCGAGAGAGAACCCCCTGGTTCGCGCCTCCTGCAAACCAACTGTTGAAGTATGGGCCCTTGACCGCGAGTGGAAGTGCAGATGGTAAAAATGGAGTAAACGTTGAGGAGGTTGTCTGCGCACTAAGAAGGGCGGAAATAAATAATATTAGTACGAGGTACATTATATGAGACTTCAAGGAGCAAGATAATAGGAAGGAATGTGGTGAAAGAGAGAGTTAGACTCGGAGAAAGGAGCGAAAGGAAGAAGGCGGACGACTAAAGCTTCATGAAAAGGCAGGGTTTCTAAGACTCGCTTTTGTCCGTTGCCGAATGGAACTTAAATCCTCGAGTGGGACTAGCAACGTCAACTCACATCTTAACTTCCAATCTCTCCCATTTCATCCGCGCTTTCCAATAGGGAACTTATCCCATCTCGGCTTGAAATCTGTGCAAGAAGGACGACATCAGTGTGATACTAGGCACTAAGCTGGAGCTCACCAACGCATCTGACCATCGCGAAGGCGAACTCGTTGCTTCGCCTGTTCGGTCGATGAACACTGATATCAATCAATGATATACAGACCCTCATTAAGATCGGCGCAGATCAGGTACCCGCAGAGACTGGGTGGAGGTTCGTCAACGATCGACACGTACGTCTGTTGCAGAGACGCAAACCACCGTCATTCCAATTCTCCCGTCTGTCCATCCTAGCTCCGCTCTCTGCTGCTAGAAACAAACTCGGATGAGCAAACTCGGATGACAGGGATCCTCGATTTGATCGCTTTAAAATTCGAAAGGTATTGCTTTGCGAGCCTCCATCGTTGGAAACCCTGGAGGCGAAGACGAAACATGATGTAAGATGCATCGCAACCGTGACCGCGACGAAGCTCGCTTATCGTCATGATTGTCTTGACATGGCGTTGATCCTCGAAGCGGCTGGCGAAGAGCACGTTCATGTTCCCATCTCGTTTTCCTCAACAGAGACACGAATGAAGTTGGGTTGTGATGACGTTGCAACCACCGCGACAGAGCGACAATCACGGTGCCAGTGATGAACCATTCATTGAATCATTCTGCTCCTCGAACAGCTGATCATGTCCCAGAATACTATCGAATGTGAGCAAGCGTAAGTTTAAAACAGAGAGTAAGGCTGACTTTTCAATTTATGCTGATGGTTGAACGAGCGCAGACTTTGCCGCAGCGTCTCCGTGGACAGTGCCCTGGCAGGGTCGACTCGGACACGTTCCAAGCGACGACGACGACAATCGTCTTCCAAAGTTTTGACACCAACTCTTCGATGTCGTTTCGTACCCATACAAATCGTCTCTCTTCAGAAAAAAACCGTTTGAAGAGAACTAACGCTTACCATTGGATTATGGATAGCAATTGGACCTGAGGACCATCGATTCGTTGCTGCTGCGAGCCGTTTCGCCTCTGATCGACAACCCGATACAACTTTCGTGCATAGGTGGAAGACGTGAGGAGGTGTTGTGCGGGGAAGCACTGGGCTATTCATTGTGGAGAGATTGTCGTGGTTAGAAGTCAACTCGTCAAGGATCTTAGGATGGCGTGGCACGGCACGGTCTGGGTGATCAACGAGGTGCGCAAACACTTTTTTTCCTGAAATAAGCCACAGCGTTCCTCATCCATGCCATCGACAGGCTTGATCTACAACCAGAGCAATACCCTCATCAGACTGATTATGTCTGGAGCTACAGGTGGACTTTCAGTATCTCCGAGCCAGCGATTAGGACGATTCGTTCGTGGTCTTCTCCGATTCCAATGATTTGACACCGAATTCCGACCATCTTGAAAATCTCGAAAACCCCGTACTCCAGCTTTTTCAGTGTGCAAGGCATCTCGAGTTCTTCATTGCGACATAATGTAATCCATTATCACGAACGAGCTTCCTGATGGTCGCTTTGCTGAATGATTGATAACAATGCAGTACCATTTTTCGAATGCTGAATACGTCGAGCTGAGCGTGTCTTACCGCTCGTGGCCTCAGTTTTGAGTTTGTTCTGCGGGGAATTTCGAAGTATGTCGGGTGAATGCTTGCCATTCTCGCAATTTGACAGACATTGTCAAGGTCGACACCACAATACCCAACGTCATTTCTATACAAACACTTGGGCTAAAATTATCTTTGAAATAAGGCAAGCATCGGAGTTGAATCGAACACATGCATACGAACTTAAAATTGCTAGAGATCTCCACGAATCTCAGTGGTATAACTCGGAGGCGCTTCTGTCATTAAATCGTCGTTTTCAAATATATCGATACGCCGCCTGTTTCGAGGAGTTTCGAGGACGGTGTAGCTCGGGGGAGCTTCTGTCAGTATTTCGTCTTCTTCAAAAACATTGACGGCCCTATTTTGAAGTGATTCGTGGACGATCTGAAATTCGTGCCTGAGCGCTGCGAGTTCTCCCTCCGGGTGTCGCGCCGATTCGCCTTGAATACCACTGAATTTCGAAGTGTAAGTCTCACAAATGGACGGTTTTGACATACTCTCAGGCTTACACGGAAGTTTCGCCAGCAGGAGGTCTACTCGTCAATTCAGCTTGAATTTGACGGCTCTCGACATTTTCGAAGCCAGCGTAAGTATTTCTTGGACGCGATTTTCGCCTCCAGATCCAGATAACCACCGCCACTACTAGTAAAAGCGCAAAAAAACCTCCAACGACGCCTCCAATGACTGGTCCATTGGGACTCTCGTGCCCAGGAGGGTCTTGGGTGGAAACTACGCCGGAAGAGGAACTGAAATAGTTTTCATTCGTATTAACAGAGAACGAATCATTATGTGTTCCGAACTTTGACATACTTGGTTTCTAGCACGAGCGGAGCAAAGATTGACCCTGACGCAAAGCTTTGTAGAAAGGTTGAGCTTTCACGAGAACCAGATGCGAGGTCGGAGTGACGGACCTGTTTCCTCCAAAGTACGGAAGTCCCGTTTCTGGGTTGTAGATAATCGATAGTGGAGGGCTATTCATTAAAGAGGGTACAGAAGCGTAAGCCGTAAGCGCGGAAATGGACGGCTGAAGTATTGCCGCAGTTGTATTGGAATCTGCCTCATTCAGAAAACTAGCGACAGAGAACATAGTCCAATCTTCAAAACTTGAATGACCAGTTGTTAAGAAGGAGTGACACGATGATCCGTACCAAGCCTAGATAGCGATGCATTCCCGCTGTCTAATGGTAATCCAAAAGGCGTCCTATCTAATGCAAATTCAGAATGTAGCCTTGGGGAAAATTAAATAGCTGGAAAGAAATCCACTTGCTTGCACTGAGCATAGAAGCGTATAATTCGGATTGCATCCTAGTGATCTGGAACAGTCCATCATACACGGAGAACCTGGAGGTAAAACCACACTCACGTTGGATGGCACGAGGCCCAAACCAAGTAATTTATCGGCGTACATGTTGTAAACCAAACCGCTCGAATTCTGGTCCGCGAAGGAAGAGAGCAGGTGGCTATGATCTTGGGACACCGCTCCATCGAGCCATATCTGCATATATTGTTGTGCGATTGTCTGTTCCAGGAGACGTCGATGAAAATAAATTGAACAGACGATACTAGGATCAGCAGGAGCTTTCATATACCTGATATGCCATTTGATCGTCCTTCACGGTGTTCGCCGAGCTGATAGAGCTCATGGCAGAAATTCCTATGATACCTTTTAATACGAGGTTTGTTTGGTTAAAAGATGTGATCCCATCGGAGAGGGACGTTGTTCTTTGACGTAGGCCGTTATGGATCGTCATTGATTCGTCAGAGGGAAGGTGTCATTGGACGTACTGAAACCCCGCGTTAAGAGTTTGATCAACAAGATAATCGGCCCAGGATTTTAGAAGCGGATACTGAAGAACAGGTGAACTCACGCGGAGGTACATACGAGACTGGAGTAAGAAAATGACGCACATAACTTCGAATAATCGACAGATTACCCGTCCTTTGAAAATGCGCAAGCACCATGATAAGCATGTTTCCGGATTCTAGAAAACACATTTTAAAAATGCAAAATTTCTGGATGCCAAGCAATGAGTTACCCTCGATTCCTAAATTATGTTGTGAGGTATTGGCCGAGGTACTGGGAAATTGAGACCCTTAGAATGGAAGTCAGTAACGTGTAGACAGAAGGAACATACGAGAGAGATAACCTAAGTTTTGGGGAGCATATGCTTGTCCGACGACATCTCCGTTGTTGACTTGAGAGGCTAATATTGGTCGAAGTAGGTATTGACACAGATCTGGGTTCAAATACAGGATGGCAGGGAAGCCGGCATATAAGACATCCACAACATTTGTGCTAAACATAACAAGACAGGTTTAGCTCAGTAAATTATATGAGTAAGGATACGACGGACCCGCCAGATGTTCCTGAGGATGAAACATCGCCCATATCCTTTGAGAATATCATGATATCCGTTTGGTTCCAATTTCCATCGCTTGACTTCGATACCGTTATCTCAAGGGTCCCAAAAAGCTGACGAGCCGCGAGAGACAGTAGACCCGGATAGCCATCGACATGAGATAGAGATACGTTCATGATCATTTGGTCAAAAGCGTCTGCGGAGGCCAGCGCTGCGTCGAAGTCATCAAGAACGAATGCGACCTGCATGAAAAAAAAACACTTTTTATTAGCCCGTTACTTTTCAAAACACGGAACAACATACTATTTCCGAAATTGTGCTGAAATTCGACCAGTAATATGAGCTTCGCAGTTGATTGGACCCCGACGCGGTTGAGACGTTCATGGATGGGTCACGAAGCATCCCCAAAGTCCACATAATTGGCTCGGTTGTGCCCTTTGTCGAGCCAAGGTCCAGCGAGATCGCATAGGCATCAAAGTAACTGAGAATTTTTGTGAGTGTCACGAAACCACAAATGTATGGTGTCCTGACGTTGGGATACTCAATTCGACCGTATTTTGTAGACCCGTAGCATTTATCCCGAATGTGCGGACAGTCAAATCAGATCCAATTTGATATCTCACATTTGAGCTCTATCATCGCAACTTCAACAACAAAATAGAGGGAAGACGAAATGAATCGCTCACAGATTTCATCGCAAAGATGCCGATCACGTCTTGTGCGTGGTTAGCGATCTCGACGAATGGCTGTGGGGATTGCATCTGCATTTGAAGACCAACAAAATCCGTGGAATCAATCAATGATCCCGTTGCGTTAATGTTCTCTGCATTTCCAAACATCCATTCTATTTTCAATGCTCATCATGAACGCGCCCACGAGAAAGAACGAGAGTGCGACTTACGAGGAATGATAGAAGTGTAAATGCGAATGTCGTGAGTTGCTTCATCCTGCGATAAGATGTCCAAGAAGAAATAAGAGAACGGCAACGACTGGCGCGTCAGATCGTTTGGCTATTTACAACCCCAATTAGATATCGTTGGCAAGCGTGAGCGAAGACGTACCGTCACCGGGCTGAGAAATGTCGCGTTCACAGCGACGGGACCTGCAGCGAGAGCAAAGCTCATTCTCGTAGCGGTGAAGCTGACTGCAGTCTGGTTCGCAAGTGTCACGTTTTGCGGCCTATCGACCCCCATGATCATATATGGGGTACTGTCGACCACCGCGATACACGTCCAGTCCGTTTCCTAGCAATGAAGGACAAATAGCATACAATTCAATCTGAGCTTAGGGGATAGAATTTATTGCGTACTTCTTCTAATGATGGCCAAAATGCCAGCGCCGACTGAGAAAGCGTCCCTTCAAGCGAGCTTCCGGGTTGCCAAGTGTTGAGATAAGGACCCTTAACCGCAATCGGCCACGAGGATGGTACAAACGGCGTAGTCGTTGTAGTGAATGATAATGCGACGGAAAGGACGCAATGTAATGCGCATAGGAAAAGCACAAAGGCCATTGGTGGGGGATTGAATGACAGGAAACTTCAGTGAAGGCATTTTTGTAAACGAGGGCGAGAGAGTCTCCGGATCCAAGGCGAGAGCAAAGGGGAAGGAAATAAACGGTGTGAGATGATGTGCATCCATTAGCTACATAGCCTCGAGCTGATACTGCTTCACCGATGAGCAACTCTACTCATCAGAGATATCGTCGGATAGAAGATGATAAAAATAAGACCTACAATTTTCAATTCCAATCGAGACACGAACCTAGATTTTCGAGTTATTAGCGTAAAGCATTGCCCAGCGAGCAAAGGTCAATTTATACCATTGACTCCGACTACCGCGCCTTTCGTATGTTTCCTTTTATCTGTATGGTGCTATGAAACACTTTTAAATAGAACTCACTATCGTTGGGTTGATACATTGTATCACGGTTTATCAGACCTTTTGATACGCGGTACAGCCGTGTTGCAGAAGCTGCCAGATAGGCAATAACTTAAATAAGCTCGGAGCAGAAAGCTGAGCCCTGAAGTGAGTTAACTTGCAATCAAAGCTCACCAAAGTTTCAGATGCGAGAATTTCCTCTGAGCTATCAGCTTCGCGCAAGCCAGCAGCAGTAAACTGTCGTCGCTAGAAGTACGATATTGTTGGGCATCCAGAGCTCTTTCTTGTACGATTCTCATCCTCTTCAGTCGCGAAGTTTTCGTTTCGAGCTTAAGCTTTAAAAGTAGCTCGGTGAAGAGATAGAAAATCTTCATAGGCCTCTTCTCATTTCACTGAGCCTCCGTTGAATCGACGTTGATGGCCATGAGATCCGCGGCTGAACAGGACTACTTCCTGAAGAAACTGCCCTTGTTCTCCAAGAAATTTTGGTGCAAAAGACCGCGTGATTCCGACGTCTTGATTTCCTTCCTTATTGTTGTATTCCTTGGTCGATAAGAACGCGAAAATATGGAATGGCTCGATTCGAGTGGGTTCAAGTTCAAGTATGTTCGGCCGTTACTCTTCCATCACGTTCCAACGCTCGATTGTACCTCGAAATCGTGAAATGGTAGATGATATGCGGGTCCTGAATTGGTCCTTCGCGGAAGATCAAGGCTGGGTAGTGGTAGGTAGAAAGAAAGGCGATCGAAAGATTTGCGACTCGGACGACGACGGAAAACCGTGCGCCTGAAGCGTGGACGCGTGGACATCTCGTGGCCATGGCGCCGTGGTTGACATCATTGGTTGACATGCAACGACGAACTCGACGAACATCGTTTTCCTCTCGACACCATCTCCTCCAGGACCTCCTCCAAGTCTCCGTTGTCGAAATATGAAGGATCACTCAAAGATTGAGCTTAAATCTGGCTTACTTTCAAGGTCGCCTAGCCGAAGCAAGAGATGAATTCGTCGCCAGAGGCAGTTGCGAGCACAATTTGCTGTCGGTTCTTTCCAACTCGAAATCGCGGACCACAAACATTGTCTACACGGGAGAAGGGTGTTCAAGGACAATGTAGACGAAGATGATAGGGGTTGACTGGAGAGCTGGTTTCCGGAAGAGAATGGTGGACGACATGGCCAGGTCGCAAGTTCGTTTTCAAGTTGACCGTGACCGGGTGCGCAAACACCATTTTCTTTCAAGTTCACTGCTCATCGTCATTGTTCTTTGCAGAACGAATACAGATTTGGAGCGGATTCGTGAATCCATAATGCGCAAGGGCACGAAGAAAAAGTGGACGATTTAGCATCTTGCGCCAGCGTCAAGATGATTGTGCCTCAGACTCGGCTCTTCAACTTGTCTTTGCTCTTCTGAGCGCGGAAAATCCCCTCGCTGTCTACGCATCCCGATTCTCCCTCTCCCTGGATCTGGCAAGCGTACCGGACGGCATGAACTATGCTGTGTTCGTCCAAAGATTTTTCTCGCTTCATCCTTGAACGCGTCCAAGAAGCGTATCTTTCGGTTATCTTATTCAAGATACGGCCATCCATGTACGTATTCGTATGGTCCGCGTATGGAGCCTTGCAAATTACCATGGTCATGGGTTCACTGTCGGTCCGTTGAACTGCATAACGGATTTCGCTCATCCTAAATCATTTAGCTCACAGATCCAGTGTCTACCCAAAAACAATCGTATTATTAGTGCTCCTCAAATTTGTTGCTAGCAGTTGTTGTTAGCCGGCATCCAATTTTTTCAGAGATTCGTAAGCACCGTACCGTTTTCTTGGGTCGACCCAACACAACGGATTTTTACCTTCAAAGGTAGGAGGCTGGTTCTTTTGCTACCAACACGAACAACACCTCTCGACGGTGTTCTTCCGTGTTGTTAGCTCAATAAATTCTGAAAATGGACAGTTCGAGCCCCTCAAAGGAAATTATGTCAGTTAGCCACCTGGTTATGAAAGAAAAAGACAGCTAACAACACTTTTCTCCTCAATAACGCTCGTTGTTGTTAGCCCACCTGCCGAGCAGCACTTCCAAATCCGTTGGACTTGTGGACAAGCCGAGAAATTTAGCAACAACCTGCTAACAACAATTTTGAGGAGCACTATTAGACGTATTCCCGGAGAGAGCTGCAACGAGTACAATTCAAGAGCTGGTTCAGCGATGCTGTTCTGACATTATCCATCCATCCATTCTGTACAACTTGAAGGACACGAAAAACACGAAATGCGAACTTATAGTACACAAACAATGCAAACGAAGTCGATAAATCATTGAAAAGCTTGATCTTCCCTTCCGGTATAACTCGGAGGTGCGTCAGCCGCCCGCTCGCCTTCATCATGTGTATCAGCGGGTCTGATTCGAACCGCTTCGCGGACCATTTGAATTTCAAACTTGAGCGCTGCAAGTTGATCCTCCAGGCGTTGCGACGCTTCGCTTTGGGCTCCACTGCTATTATATCGCAAAAAAATGAGTGGCATATTAATAAATTACGAGAGGGACCTTTTTACCTGGAGGACTGAGAGCCAGGTACTCTATTTGTCGACTCGCTGGCAGTTTGAAATCGACTACTTTCAACACTTTTTTGATCGCTTCGAACCTTTCGGATGGAAGCCCGCGATTGATGAACTTGACGAAGCGATGCATCCGCTGCGAATTCGTCGTCCAAATGGAAGGAGGATATCGATCCTTCATCTCGAGAAGAGCCTGAGGCAGGCGGGAAGATAACGCATCGTGTTTCGACCTCAGAAATCTCGTCTTCCCTTTTGCGAAGGCCTCTCCACCCTCGTTTGATACCACTCATGAGAGCGATCGGGTTTCCTTGGTGCGATCCTCGTCTCCGGATCCAGATACCCAATGACAACACAAAAAGTGTAAAACAACCGCCTAAGACACCGCCCACGACTGGCGCCACGATATTCTTGTGTCCGGAAGAGCCTTGGACGGAAGCTTTACCGGGAGGAGGGCTGAGGTGATTCCCAGTCGTGTCAAATGAATAAAACAAATTGTAACAAGTTATGACTCACTTGCTTCCCAGAACGAGTGGTGCGAATAGTGACCCTATTGCGAAGCTTCGAAAAACATTCAAATTGGATTATGAATCTCGTTTTCACTTGGAGCAACCGACCTATTACTTCCAGAATATTGGACAGGGGTGTCTGGGTTGTAAATGACTGAAAGCGATGAAGTGTTGGAAGGCGAAGCTGCGTATCTTGTAAGCATAGAAATGGACGGCTCCAGCCATGAGGGTGTACTATCATTTGGATCATTGAAGAAGCTTGCGATGGAAAACATAGTCCAATCTATGACGTCGTCAGTGAATATTACGGGAAAAAAATAGAAAAAAAAAATTCTACCAAGTCTCGAAAGCGAAGAATTTCCACCATCCAAAGGGATGCCAAACGATGACCTGTCTATCGTAGACTCAGAACCTCATCTCGCAAGCAGTAGACGGAATTCTTCCATACGACTCACTAGCGCTGAGTAAAGATTCATAGAACGTTGATTGAACCGTAGTGATCTAGACCGCATCCTCAGCTGTTGAAGTTCGAAATTTGCACAGAAATGCAAACTCACATTTGGTGGGATGAGACCCAAGCCCAATAGTTTGTCCGCGTACAGGTTGTATATCATCCCATTCGAGTTCTGATCCCCGAACGAGGAAAGTAAGTGACTTTGATCTTCCGACAACGCTCCATTGAGCCATATTCGCATGTATTGTTGCGCGACCGTCTTAAAATTGAGAACATGTTTCATTCAATACCGTGACAATAGTTTGACGAGGATACTTACTTGGTAAGCCGCCTCGTCATTTTCCTCATTGTTTGCGGAGCTGATGAAACCCATAGCGGAGATACCGATGATCCCCTTTAGCACTAGATTTGTTTGATTGTACGAAGAAATGCCGTCAGAGAGGGATGTTATCCTGAGAAAACTGACGTTTCAGGTATCAGGAAAATCACGTTGTCTAGTACGCACTGGAAACCTGCATTGAGCGTGTTGTTGACGAGGTAATCTGCCCACGATTTAAGAAGCGGATACTAGCAGAGACTAATCAGCTCAAGGCAGGCACGATATTTGAAAGCGACGGACATAATTTCGAACGAGCGTCAGATCTCCAGTTCTCTGAAAATGTGCCAGCACCATAATAAGCATGTTTCCCGATTCTAAATGTGAATTTATGAGGCGAGGTGTAATGGGAAATAAGCGGCAAATGAATTACGCTCGATTCCCATGTTATGAGGGGAAGTATTGCTCATGACGTTGGGGAACTGGGAGCCTTTTGGCGAGAGTTATTAAAAGAACAGATCAAAGGTATTATAAAAGAAAGTAATTCACCTAGATTTTGTGGAGCGTAAGGTTGACCGATGAGGTTTCCGTTGTTCACTTGAGATTCCAATATCGGACGAAGAAGATATTGACCAAGATCCGGGTTCAAAAACAGAATGGCGGGAAAACCAGCATACAAAACGTCAACGACGTTTGTACTTATGGTAATAAAGCAATATCTCCTTATGAGCGCAGCAGTCAGGAATGAAAAAAGACGTGACGCACCCGCCAGACGTACCCGACGACGCAACATCTCCCATATCCTTTGAGAATATTATAACGTCCGATTGATTCCAAGTGCCATCGCCCGACTTCGATACGGTGATTTCGAGGGTTCCGAAAATTTGACGAGCAGCGAGAGCTAGCAAGTCCGTGTACCCAGAGACGTCTGATAAAGATACATTCTTTATCATCTCATCGAAAGCATCGGCGGAGGCCAACGCGACTTCGAAATCGCCAAGGACGAAGGCAGTCTATGTCATAATTATGATCAGCGGAGTTGTATTCAAAGCAAAAGTGACGCACTATATCAGGAATTGTGCTGTAGTTCGACCAATAATACGAGCTGCGCATCTGATTCGCTCCCGATGCCGTCGTGAGGTTGATAGATGGATCTCGTAGCATTCCGATGGTCCACATTATCGGCTCAGATGTGCTTGTTATCAAGCCAAGGTCCACAGAGATCGCTAAGGCATCAAATGGACTAATGACAATCATGAGCATCGCGAGGTCTAAAGAAGATCTAGGAATATGAAACTCACCTGTCTAGTGCATGCGCTGAATAATTTGAGTCGATCGTATTTTGCAACCCCGTTCCGTTAGTTCCGAGCTCGCGGACAGTGAGTTCATCACCGATTTGATACTTGACGTTGGAGCTCTTCGGAATATTGTTTAGTCGAGAAAATCGACGAAAAGATCTGATCACTCACAAACTTCATCGCGAAAACACCGATCACGTCCTGTGCGTGTTCGGCGACCTCGGTGAAGGGCCGAGGATCCTGCAGCTGCATTTGGAGACCCACGAAATCGCTAGAAGGTATCAATGATGCATTGGCGTTGACCTCTGGATCGGGGTCTGGAAGTGTCACTTCATTTCCGTGCAACCATTCTGCGTGTGCGGTGATGATTAATGCGAATTTTGCAACGAATTAATCGATGCTCACGAGGATCGACATCGGAGTAGATGTGAATATTGTGTGGAGCGCCATCAGTCGTTGCAATATCCATGTAGACGTATGCAAATGGCATCGACTGGCGCGCGAGGTCGTTTGGCTAACCATGTTTTTAGCTCAGATTGACATATGTAGCTTCGGAATATAATCACGCACCGTTATCGGACTGAGAAACGTCACATTTACTTCGACCGGTCCAGTGATGAAAGTGAAACTCGTCCTCGTCGCCGTGAAATTGGCGGCTGTTTGGTTCGCAAGCGTAACGTTGGGAGGCAAGACAGATCCCAAGATCGCGTATGGGGCGTTGTCGACGACCACGATGTACGTCCATGCCGTTTGCTAGGCATAGGAATTAGAAGATGAGTTTATTAGATTACGGAACAAGAGTTATATGGTACGTACATCGTCCCATGCTGGCCAAAATGAAGGCGTAGATCGAAAAAGAAACCCCCCGTTCTTGCCTCCTGCGAACCAACTGTTGAAGTACGGGCCCTTGACCGCAAGTGGGAGCGCGGAAGGAGAGAATGGCGAAAACGTTGATGAAGTCAACTGTCCATGTGCACTAATAAAGGCAAAAATAAGCAGTGTAAGTACGAGCTTCATTGAAACGAAATGCAAAGAAATGGAAGATGCAAAGTGAGATGGAGGTGTTAAGCTCGGAGCGAGAGAAGGAACTTGAAGAAGGACGGTGATTCTACAAGTTGACGAGGTCTTCAAGTACATGCAACGTTACATCCCTTTTTCCTTCTGCTTCTCCGTGACTACGACTGAATAATTAGAGCGCCGGGTCTCAAGTGAGACTGGCAGTGTAAACTCACATCTTCAACAATCTATTGAAGAATAATAAAAGGGCGACAATGTAACAGTGGGACATTCAATTGAGACTTACCATCGTCAAAGCAAGATCGTTGCTTCACCTGTTGATGAGCGTCGAGATTCCATCTGCATGTAATGGTATTCGTGGACCTTCTCACTCCTGTTTAGTGCGACTCGTGGGTTCGGGAAACTGCGAAAAGGAATCGACTTGCTTTTACAGCGGTCGACGTCGTAATGGGAGAGGGTGAGCTTTCTGAGTATCTGAACTTAAATTTCTCGTCATCTCCTCCTAGCTCTACTCTGAGAATGACAGTCTAACTGACAGATGTCCTCGAGTTCAACACGAGAGAGCCCGACGCGCTCTATCGAGAGCTCTGTCGGAGATCAAAGGGAGCCCTTCTGATAGAGGCGAATTAGAGCACGATACACGAGAGCAGCAGTGAAACTTGACATACATGTTTCTAACAAGGCGCCGTCCTATGAAGTAGACGGTTGCAAGGCATGTTGTTGTTTCTAGCCACAACTCTGTCGTTCGAAGTTGGGTTGATGATGATGAGATACATTTTGGAAATCATCCATCATCGATCATAAGTACCATCGAGGGGAGACGAGAAAACAATGCAGCTTGCTGATGCAGCAGTGATGCTGGTGAACGATCCTGCATCTATCGTGATGAACTCGACGACTCCAATTCGCGATCGTCGTTGCTGCGAAAAGTCGCGAAAAGTCGCCACGTCAATGACGGCCCGGGATTGCCGCTGTAGCCGAAAATCTTTTTGTCAGAACGCACTAACGCACTGTAATTACAATTGCTCGAGTGCTTGGGCGTGCATCCGGATAATTAGCTTGTAAACTCCATATACAAATGTCAATTTATCTGGAACTCGAGATCGCTAACGACGACATTTGTTGTCAACCCGACTCAAAACTTGCAACCGCGATCCACAGATGATCAACGTTCAACGATGATCTTGTTATAAATGAATGTTCAGAAGGAAATATTTCATTGCGGTGATCCTTCAATTGGGCCGAAACTGTGACTTATCTCGAGCGCTTTACGCAGCAATCGGTTTTAGGACAGGCCCAGGTGACATAATTCCAAGGGAAACATATGAAAAAATGACGGGAAATCGATTTCTAAAAAATGCTTTCTCTGCTGGCGTGCACCACTCCGTATCACCAAGAGAAAAATATGAAGTATCTTACTAGTATTGTCGGACTAAATATAGCATTAATCAGGTATATCACAGCCAATATTATATGTAGTACTATGTAGTTCTCCAAAATATAAGTAGATTGAAGGTAAATTGTAACGAAGTTGATGAATAGGTTATGAGCACTCAATGGGCTCTTCCGATCTCGTTGACATAACCAGGGGGTGTTTCGGCCACACTAGTATCGTCTTCTGTGTTGATAGGTCTGTTAATATCTTCGCGTGCCTTCTGAATCTCGGACATGAGATCCGCTAGTCGACCTTCCAAGCGACGTGCCGACGCGCTTGGAATACCACTAGGAAAACGAATAAAAGATCAGGCAATCGAGTTTTGAACGAGTTGGAGACTTACACTGATGAATTACTAATACCAGAGTAATCAGATAGTGAGTCGAGCTGACTGTCCTCAATGGTTTCCCAGTCTGGCGGAGCAAACTTCTCTCTTCTCGTGACGCGTTGTAAATGATGCAACGAAACCATCGTACTCGGCGTTGCCAGATCTTCGGCCAGAGGAGGTGATGCCAAAGAAGAATTTACCAAACCGACCTCATGGTAACGGTTTCCCGCTATCCGCTGTCCTTGAAGCCCATGCCTTTCTCGCTTGGGTAGCCAGCTTCGTTTGAAATAGAACATGAAGGTTCGATGAAATCTTTGCCTCCAAATCCAAATACCTAAAAACGATACCACGAGTGCAAATAAACCACCAGCAACGCCACCTATAATGGGAGTTATAGTATTACTCCGATCTGAGGTTGCTCTATCAGTCATTGGAATAAGAGACGAGCTGATAGAAAATGAGTATGTTCGCTAAAAAGTAAATGGAAAGTAATCACATATTTTCCATCGCCGACGTCACCAATGGTGCAAAAAGAGATCCTATCGCAAAACTTGAGAAAGAGCAACGTGAGTTTTAAGCAATAATTTGTATAAGAATCGAGCATGAAAGGACTTGCCTGTTACTTCCTCCGTACTGCATGCCATTTTCTGGGTTGTAAATGATCGAGATTGGCGAGTTGTTCACAGGTGCCGTAACATAGTTTGAGAGCATCGTGACTGAAGGTTGTAACACCACCAAAGCATCATCATTCGTGCCGTCCAAAAAACTTGAGATAGAGAACATTGTCCAGTCTGTGAAAACATTAGACAAACATTAATCGAGACAGATTACGAAGTCCCTTTACCGAGTCTAGATAGTGAAGGGTTTCCGCTATCCAGCGGAATACCGAGCGGCGTCCTGTCTATTACATGTATACAAGTAGAACTTCGACTCGCTAGTCGTATGAAATTCAACTCACTAGCTCTGAGTAACGAATTGTAATATCCTGCCTGGATTGTAGTGATCTAGATTGCACCATCAGGTACTTGACTCAAAGGATTGCACAGGAAGAGCGCTCACATGAGATGGGATGAGGCCTAAACCCAAAAGTTTGTCTGCATACATGTTGTAAATCATCCCGCTCGAGTTCGGGTTCCCGAACGAAGAGAGCAGGTGACTGCGATCTTCAGATAACGCTCCATTGAGCCACACCTGCATATATTTCTGTGCGGTCGTCTATCGGTAGAAAATGAATGTGCCGCAGAAATGATTTGTACACAAATTTACCTGGTATACCAATTCATCATTTCTCTCCTCATTTATGGAGCTAATGGAGCTCATAGCGGTTATTCCAATGATGCCTTTTAGGACGAGATTCGTCTGGTTGTACGATGCAATTCTGTCAGAGAGGGAGGTCGTCCTTTAAAAACATCAATTTAGACCCTTTATAAATCATATTTGCATACGTACTGATAACCTGCGTTAAGAGTTTCGTTGACAAGATAGTCTGCCCAAGACTTGATGAGTGGATACTAAAAGAAAGTCAGCTTATACCGAATGAGAAATTCTCAATAAACTGACGTAATTTCTTACGAGCGAAGGATCTCCTGTTTTCCGAAAATGTGCTAGCACCATGATGAGCATGTTTCCGGATTCTAAATACGACAACATGAGATGAGTTGTTAGGTAATATAACGAGACAATGGTTTACGCTCGATTCCTAAGTTATGCGGGGAAGTTTTGCTCGTAACGTTGGGAAAGTGGGAGCCTTTAGTCTAGTAATCATCGACGAAATATATTCAAATTGCCCATAAAGCTCACCTAAATTTAGTGGCGCATAAGATTGACCGATCAGAGTCCCGTTGACCACCTGGGATTCCAGTAACGGACGAAGAAGGTATTGACACAGACTAGGGTTTATGTAAAGGATGGCGGGGAAACCAGCGTACAGGACATCAACGACATTTGTGCTGCACACGATAAGTCAGTGTGAGCAGAGTGATCCAAAATGAATTAATGAACGACAGACCCTCCGGATGTTCCCGCGGAGGCAACATCACCCATGTCCTTCGAGAAAATCATGATGTCGGACCGATTCCAAGTGCCGTCACTTGAGTTTGACAAAGTGATCTCGAGTGTTCCAAAGATCTGTCGAGAAGCGAGAGATAGTAGATCCGTGTACCCGGCGACGTGCGATAGAGACACGTTCTGTATCATTCTGTCGAAAGCGTCTGCGGAGGAGCGCGCCACATCGAAATCATCAAGGACAAATGAGATCTACGAGAAGGTAATCAATATGAATTTTGAAGAGACTAAAAATTGGAAAAACCAGATCTGGGATCGAGCTGAAATTCGACCAATAGTACGAGCTGCGTAGCTGGTTTGCACCTGACGCACTCGTGAAGTTAATTGACGGATGTCGAAGCATCCCTATGGTCCACATAATCGATTCCGTTGTGCTTCTTATCGAACCGAGGTCTAACGTCATTGCGAAGGCATCGAAAGGGCTAAGATTTGCGTGAGCCTTGCAAAGCAGTGGTAGGGTTTTATATAAGACTGACTTGTCGAGTGCGTGAGTGGAGTACTTTGTATCAATTGTATTTTGAAGTCCTGTGTCATTGGTTCCTAATGCACGGACTGTCGAATCCGGCCCAATTTGATATTTCACTTTCGAACTCTAATGTAAGGCAAGTTCAATGACACGAAACAAAACGAAATAGAAGCACCCACAGATTTCATCGCAAAGATGCCGATCACGTCTTGCGCGTGATTAGCAACCTCAGCGAAGGGTCTTGAGGGCTGCAGTTGCATTTGGAGACCCACAAAATCGGTGGAGTTGATGAGTGATCCAGTCGCGTTGACCTTTGGATTAGGGTCTGGAAAAAGTACTTCGTTCCCGTGGAGCCATTCTAGGTGTGACGTTCTACGATGTCTCCCTCTGAAGTGAAGAAAGGATCAACTCACGAGGATTGATATCAGAGTAGATGCGAATATCATGTGCCGCGCCGTCCGTCGAAAAGATGTCCAAGTAGAAATAAACGAAAGGCATTGATTGGCGTACCAGGTCATTTGGCTGTCAATTCCCTGCGTTAGGCCACCATTTTAAATGTAATGCTGAGATATCGTACCGTAATCGGGCTCAGAAACGTCGCGTTCACATTGATAGGACCTGCGGAAAGAGAATAAGTCGTTTTCGTAGCCGTAAAGTTGACCGCAGTCTGAATCGAACGGCTCGTGTTCAAAGACGTGGGGATAGATCCCATGATCATGTATGGAGACTTGTCGACCACAATGACACACGTCCATGTTGTATGCTAGAGATATCGAACCGAACAAATTCCGTTTGGTCGTGAGATAGCATGTAAAGCGTAATGCAATACTTACATCGTCCCATGCAGGCCAAAAGGCCGGCGTAGAGTTAGGAAGCAGGCCGCTTCCCGTGCCCACAGCCTGCCAGCTGTTGAGATACGGACCCTTGACTGCAAGCGGCAACGATGGTGACTGAAATGGCGAGTACATCGCGGATGTCGATTGTGCTCTGGCGGGGATGCAAAAGAATGCGACGCATATTAAAGAGAATGCGAGTATCATCGGTGCGTTCTGAGAGGATAGAATTTTCAATGAGCGAATTCGACGCAACCGTGACAGCGCCAATACAAAAGGTGGTAGGACAGAGATTAACGACGGGAAATGATGAGGTGGTATGAAGTTGTAGGTCATGGACAGCTAATAGTCAAGTTCGACCTGTTGCCACTACGATCAGAGGTCGAACTCATTTCATCAGCAGAAAGTATCAAAGATCAAGGCATCGGAGATAGAGACTCACAATTATCACAATTACACTTAACCGTCCTTCACATGTACGCATCTGTATCTTAGAGAAAAGGGTTTCTCATTCGTAGCTTAGAGTTATTGGCGCTCGTTTTGCCGTCCGGAGACCATCGACAGACTTCAGCCACGACAGAGTCTCAAACCCATGAACTGCCCGTTCTTTAAAACGGTCGCATCACTGATACAGAGAAACGCAAGTGAGCAATTATTTCACGTAAATTTAAGATTGTTCAAGTCCCTTCACCTTTTGACGACTGGAAGATCAACGCGATGTAGGCAAATTGATGGACTTCGAGTCTTCACCATCTGTCCCCAGCGCATTCATCATCTTGGTTGATATTGTTGAACTGTTCAAAAATGAGTATGTGCTATCCCAGAGAACGTTTCAAGGTATTAATCACGATAACATGATGAGAGGCTGACTTTTTGCGGATGATCAAGAACGTTGACGATGTGGTTGAACTGGTTCGGGTTCACAGCCGCGTCGCGGCGAGACTGAGATGAGGCGTGGACAGGACAAATAGTCGACAAGTCAACTCGATGCGCCGAACGACGATGGTTGCCGACTCTTGAACACTAATTCCATCTATCATCATCGACTATTCAAGTCTTTTGGCATTCAAAGATGAACGCTCACTCGTTATAACCGAGCGCGAGGTCCACGTCGTCGCCTAGCTGTCGCTGCCCCAACACAAGACGTTTGTTCCGATGAAGCTTCTCATCGTCGTTTACAGCGCGTTCCAACCCGAATTCGACAGCTCAGAATGAGTTTCGCAGGAGAAATACGTTGAAAGGTGACGATGAGAGAAGGCTGTAGAGTTTGGCTTTGAGGGAAGTCGTGGCAAGAGGGAGAGTGGCGCGTCAGCATGCCAGTGAGGTGCGCGTTCAAAGTGATCCTCATTCAGGTTCATGGATGTTAATCACGTCCTTGACAGGCTAGGTATGTTATCGAAACGATGCGCCATATACGCTGAGCGTCGTTTGAGAAGGAAAATACGTAGTTGATTCTCAAGCGTCTGCGATGAACACAGTTCGAATTTCGTCTCCTCGAGATCGGCCTTCAAGCCAAAAAGCTGGAGCTGAAATCCCTGGGTCGATCCAGCAAACCTTTCAGCACCGGCATCATCTCCTGAAGCTCAGCTTCGCAATTACTCGTCAGTGCATCCTCGCGAATTGATGAAACAAATTTTGCATTACGGTCTCTCGGAGGCCAACAATCAACGCACATCCACAGAAGGCCGGAAACTTGAAATGGAAAACAAGTGAAACATATAAATCAAATTATTGAGCTCTGCCATTCTCATTGGCGTAACTTGGGGGTGCTTCATTGACGCCTTCATCAAGCCCATCGACAGGCCTGTTCTGCACCGCTTCTCGAACCATCTGTATCTCGAGCATGAGATCCGCAAGTCGTCCTTCCAATCGTCTCGCCGAAGCACCTTGAACACCGCTGGAATTTAAGGAATTTAATATCTCCGATATAGATAGTAAAAAAAAAAGACTTACACAGAGGATTCCGCGTCGGAAAACGCGAGCGACGAGTCACCTTGACTGTCCTCGACAGTCTCCCAGTCTGGAGGCGCAAATTTCTCCCTTCGAGTGGCCGACTGCGGTTGACGAAATTGATGGACCAGAGCATTCGCCTCAGAATCGGTCTCGGTATGATATGGAGTTACCAAAACTTCGTCTCGAGGGGACAATGGCAGGATGGTGTCTTGTAGGTTGACATCGGAATCTTTGTCTTCACTTTGGTATAGGCCTCGTAACCCGCGCCTCTCGCGTTTGATACGATCTCCAAAGGTGGATACTTTCGCTCGATGTAATCTTCGCCTCCAAATCCAGACGCCCAATAAAGATACTAGAAGTGCAATACAACCGCCCACAACGCCGCCAACGACTGGAGCTACTATACTCTTGTGACCAGAAGTGTCGTGTACGGGGTCTACGTCCAAAGTGGATCTGTAATTTACAGCTATGTCAAATGGAATGCAAACATTTACGATTTTCGACTCACTTATTTCCCAACACGAGTGGTGCAAAAAGTGCCCCTACCGCAAAGCTTTGGAATTGAATCAGTTTCGCCGCTTTAATCCGAAATTACTTTAGGACAACGGACCTGTTGCTTCCAGAGTACGCAAATCCATTTTCTGGGTTGTAAATGACCGATAGTGGTGAATTGTTAGTGCGCGAAGCGGCGTAGTTCGTGAGCACAGAGATGGACGGCTGAAGAACTGCCGGGGCGTTATCATTTGCATCGTCCAAAAAACTGGCGATTGAGAACATAGTCCAATCTACGAGACGGTTAGTTATTATATTATAACGCAGTGAGATAGTCCATACCAAGCCTAGAGAGAGACGAATTGCCGCTGTCCAATGGAATCCCGAAAGGTGTCTTGTCTAATGAAATTCAGAACGCGAATCGAAGGGGTAAAGCTGAAAGTTATAGTCACTCACTAGCGCTGACCAAAGAATCATAGAATCCCGATTGGATACTGGTTATCTAGATTTTATCATTGAATTTCTTTACGATATGAGGACCTGATAGCATCAATCCACTCACATTGGATGGGATAAGACCTAAGCCCAAAAGTTTATCCGCGTACATATTGTAGATCAACCCGTCAGAGGTTTGATCTCCGAAGGACGAAAGCAAACGGCTATGATCCTGAGACAACGCTCCGTCAAGCCAAACTTGCAAATATTGTTGAGCGGTTGTCTGTGCATCGGTGAGTCTATAGTTTTATGGTGTCACAAGATTTTAAGCGCAAGATTTACCTCGTAGAGCATTTGATCGCTCTTCTCGTTATTCGCGGAGCTGATAGAACTCATGGCAGATATACCTATAATACCCTTTAGCACGAGGTTTGTTTGATTGAAAGACGTAATGCCATCGGAGAGAGACGTGGTCCTTTGGATGGAATAAACCTTAGAGATCGAAGCAAAGAAACATGTTGTGCTCACTGGAACCCTGCATCGAAGGTCTGATTAATGAGGTAATTCGCCCAGGATTGAAGAAGCGGATACTTGATACAAGGTAAGCTTACATGAACGGATATGATTGTCGCAAGGGAATGACCCACAAAGTTCTGGATGAGAGATAGATCTCCCGTCCTCTGAGAGTACGCAAGCACCATGACGAGCATATTCCCTGATTCTAGAAATGTATGTATAATTAAAAAGTGTTGGCTCTATCTCAAGCGGTATATTACCTTCAATTCCTAAATTATGCGGTGAAAAGTTGCCTGTGACGTTAGGGAATTGAGTCCCTTTGGAAGAAGAAGCTGTAAGACACCAGAAAAGAAGGATTCGAGTAATTTTACCTATGTTTTGTGGAGCGTATGGTTGTCCGACGACAGAACCATCATCGCTGACTTGAGCCTCCAATATCGGTCGAAGTAGATATTGCCCGAGATCCGGATTCAGATACAGAATGGCGGGGAAGCCGGCATATAAGACGTCGACGGCATTCGTACTAAGCATGCCTATTAGCTTTCAGATTGTGAATGAAATAGTTGTGTCATTGACCCCCCTGACGTTCCAATCGATGAAACGTCGCCCATGTCCTTCGAGAAAATCATAGTGTCCGACTGATTCCAGGTGCCATCGCTAGATTTCGAAACAGTGATTTCGAGAGTTCCGAAGATCTGTCGAGCGACCAAGGATAGCAAATCCGAATACCCGGTGATGTGCGATAAGGGTACATTCTGTATCATTTGGTCGAAGGCTTCTGCGGAAGATCGCGCCGCGTCGAAATCGTTCAGGACGAATGAAATCTAAAATGCAAATTTCAATACAGGCTTTCGGAGTTGGCGGGAAGAAAACATACTATGTCTGGGATCGAGCTGAAATTCGACCAATAATATGAACTCCGAAGTTGGCTAGCGCCTGACGCTGTTGTGCGATTTATAGACGGATCACGAATCATCCCGACGATCCACATTATCGGATCCGACGTGCTCTGAATCGAACCAAGGTCCACCGAGATAGCGAAAGCATCAAATGGACTACGAGCGTTATCAGCGTCTCGATTACATTAGGAGAATAGATTTCGAGGAACGAACTTGTTGAGTGTATGCGCCGAGTAATTGGTATCCACAGTATTTTGAAGCCCCGTCGAGTTGATCCCCAGTGCGCGCACAGTCGACTCCTCTCCGACTTGATACTTTACGTTAGAGTTCTGGCGAGGGCGTTTAAGCGTAAGATGACTTTGACGTCCAGCCATCATCCGGTACGCTCACAGATTTCATTGCGAAAACACCGATCACATCCTGCGCATGATCGGCAACCTCCGAAAAGGGAACTGGGACTTGCAACTGCATTTGAAGACCCACGAAATCGTTAGAATTTATCAGAGACGCATTGGCAGCCACCTCCGGGTTGGGGTCAGCTTGAAGGACTGCATCGCCGTGTAGCCACTCTGCGTGTTCTGTGAGCTACAATGGCACAGTTGAAGACAAATTTTGACTCACGCGGAGTGATGTCAGAGTAGATTCGGACATCGTGCGCTGCACCGTCTATCGACGAGATGTCCACATAAAAGTATGCGAAGGGAAGTGACTGGCGAACAAGATCGCTTGGCTGTGGAAAAGTAGATGAGCAACTGTTCGATGCTTCATGACATTTGAACATACCGTCAGCGGACTTAGAAATGTTGCATTTACGGCGACTGGCCCAGCCATGAGTGTAAAGCTTGCTTTAGTAGCCGTGAAGCTGGCGACCGTCTGGTTCGCTAACGCGAGATTGGAGAAAGATCCCATGATTATATACGGAATGTCGTCGACCACAACGATACAAGTCCATCCCGTTTGCTGGAGAGGAAGGAAAGCATTTAATTTCAATGGTAAAATTTAGTAATATAGATAGCGCACGTCGTCCCATACTGGCCAAAATGCTGGAGTAGACTGAGGAAGGGAGCCTCCACTGACGTCTCCTGCTTGCCAACTGTTGAGATATGGCCCCTTTACTGCGAGCGGATATGAAGATGGTAGGAAAGGTGTATCTGTCCAAGAACTCGACTGCGCAATTGGGAGGACGGAAAGTATTACGGCAAATAAGAGCAATAAAACCATTAGGTTACGATGGAAGGAAAATCGGAATTAACGAAAGTGTTCGAAGAGGGCGACAACTTCTGTGTAAGAGTTGAAAGAGAGGAGCTGAACGTTGCGGGAAAGGAGAAGTGACCAGTCACCGTACATAGCTTAGAGATAATCTCGACCTGTTGCGACCACCATCAGTGGTCGATCCTGCACATCAAGAGAATTCGAGGAGTGAACGCAGTGAACGCCGAACTCGCGATTAGGATAAGTTACCTTTTGCGACACTCGCTTGAACATTCAGAAGGTAAGGCTATTACCACCGTTGAAGTCATCCACACCTTGCCGTGTCAATACTCACATAAGTTTCCCCGCGGATCTCGTAGAATTCAATAGAATACGAGTCCACGCACAACCATCAAGAACGCAGCAATGGTAAAGAAGCCGAACTGTGAGCACCGTGACAGAGATTCTTTGGTGAGTGAAACAGTCGGACCCGACATTATTTCATATCCCATGAACCTATACTATCAGTTGTTAGAAAAGCGATTCGCAGAGAATGTGCGTACTAGCAGATTCGCCACTGTTATATTGAATTTTGTTCTTTCGCCTCTTTCAGGTACGACGAAACATCAAGAGATGGAGGATCTTTTGATGAGGCCTCGCATTCGTCGACACGGTCAGCGCATCGAAAAACGTCTGCAGATCGCTTACGATTGATGCAACGAGAATAACTTGAAACATCGTCAACCTTCTTGTCGACGTCGTTCAACGGATGGCTTCGCCGTCTTGCGTATGACTCTCCCCGAGAAGAAGCGCCGATTGCCGCTCTCGGCGTGCATCCTTTAGCAAGTCGGACAAAAGATTCACGTTGTGTTTCTCTCAGATTTGCTCTGACAGATCCAATGTTCAGTATCTGAATGAGATGTACCAAAAAGCGACTCACGAAGAAGAACTTTTTTTGGCTCTGCACAACGCCGGGCGCGATTTCAGGGCTCGCGGCTTGATGAATCGCTTTATGTTCCTTTGACTGCAGATACCGAAGACCTTCGTTGGGAAAATGCGCCAGAACACGATGAAAGATGATGAGCAACGTTGAACGACAACCAACAGTTGCAACGACCCCAGCGATGATGATGGTCTTGCGAGGCCATGGCCTATGGACCGCCGCAGACCATGGACCGTTCAAGTTCCGATTTGCTACTTATAGCTAATCGGTTGAGTTGAAGTTGTTTTCGCTCTATTTGGGTATGTGCCTGAAAAACTTGTTCCACTGGGGAATTTTATCTCACGCAATCCTCTCACGATTTTTTTCTCGCTGTTCCGTGTCTTCCCGCATGGCCCATTCTCATGATCAAGCGCTCTTCAGCGCTTGTGCATGTACGGACAATGTCATCGGACATCGACCTCATGCTCAAAAGGAAAAGGAAAACTCCTTTGAGGGGAGATTATTGGATTACAAGGTAATCATCTATTCTTCCAGTCAGACTCGGACATTTCCTTACCATAGTAATGTATTTCTAGCGACAGAATGGCGGGTGGCTTTCCCATAAGTTTGAGCGCCGGTGGCACCTGTACAGTGTACACTCTCGAAATTTCCGAAACACGTATAAAATAAATTTCCAAGCGATCCAATGGCGAATCGGTCCCGCCACGCGCTCGCGGTGGCCCACTGTACTCATCATGATCCCGAACACAGGACCCACTTATTTCGAAGACGCGCCTGCACATTTCTTCTCCTGAAATTCGACAACAAAACTTTAATCTCGTAGGCGTGTATTATTCAGCTTAGGGATACATTAGATGCAGCGATAGGTGTCAAACACCTTGCTATGTATCTTTCAGTAAAAAATTTCGTGTTGAGCGAGAGAAGTGAGGCCGGCTTCCAGTTCAGTTTTCTATATTCTGCTTTTTAAAAAAGCGACAAGAAGTACGTTCTAATCTAGCAAGCTAAACCAAACACCCGAGTTCACTTGTCCTCGAAGAAGCCACCTCCTCACAGCGGTACGCATCCCCAAGCTATCGAGAAGGCGGCCAACAATTTCGGTTGCCTTGTGAAACCATCGTGGGCGATGCTGTACGTGCAGTGAGTCTGCGATGTAGTCGAATATGAAACACCATCCAAGAGCGATAACGATAAAAGGCGCGTATAAGGACGCTTTCATAAGGAACGGTATCTTGTGCACAGCGGCACGAAATGATGGACTGAAAACCATGAAATATACGAGAAGGAGAACTGTCGAGTTCCCGGCGGTGAAAAGGACTGTTAATAGTCGCGTCAAAGAGTCCTAAGCCATAGAAACAGAGCTTAGTATAGATTCCGCAAATAATAGTCGAAAAAACTTACCTGTCCAGACGAAAATGTGAAGGTGCACAATCCGAAAAGGAACATTGCGCCGGCGAGTGTCAGAAAAAAAGAGGGACATGTGCTGAACCAAAGTTGTAGCAAGTGGTATTCCAGGTTATTCGCCCGACTCAGGTATTCGGGTGATTGATAAACAGTCGCTCCAAGGAAGCCATTTGTTGCCGATGCTGTACTGAGAACCAAGGACGCGAACCATAAGTTATTGACCGCATCCCATGTAGGTCCGGAACCTGCGGAGTTCTGATACGAGAATTGGAGTGTCGAGGCTGCGATACTTGAGAAGAAGATCGCAACAGTCGCGATGTTCATGAATGAATTTCGAAAGTAATCCTGATTCGTTTGCATTCTCCGGAGACCTGAAGAAGTATGAGTGATAAAACTGGAGTAACCGTCTAAACGAAACGCATACCTTCTTCGAGTGCCGAACTCTGAAATTTCGCCACGATTGCATCCATCCTGTCTAGAGTTCTCCTGAGGATATCTTCGCGGTAAGAGGCCGAACAATTGAACCTTATTCTGTCAATAATATCGTTCGGGGTTTCGTCGGTGTCGGGTCGCGATGTAGTGCGAAATTGCGGGTAATGTGGAGAAACCAAGGTTTCATCAATGATCGAAAGACTCTACGACAGCTGGTTGAGTAGTTGGAGAACGGAAGTGAACACGTCGCTCGCAGATGTTGTGAGCTCAGGTCCGAGTGACCTGTCTAATGTGCTATTGGGGGAAGAATTTCTTGAGTTCAAGAGGATGGATGTACCAACGGATGAACTCCTTACACTCGTATTTCAAATATCGCTTCTGACACTCGCGGAAGAACCTTGGCACATAGCTCTCTACACAGCACCATAACAGTTGAATTCGGAGGTAAAGTTCGCGCCCGGTTTTCGAATTTGGCTACCTTTCAACGGTCGGTTTACAGCATTTAAAATGTTATATTTGGACACGTACATTGATAACAACTTGCGTTGCGATACTGCATCCAAAAATTTATAAGCATGGTGAATTTGTGATCGAGAGGAGTATGTACCGTTCGAAATCTGTCACAAGCTGCTCCCAATTATGACGTTCGAATCGAATTCTCTGGCCAGTGTAGATGCCATCTTCGACAAAATTATCAACGCTTGTAAAGAACGCTTCGTTGTTCTGTTCATTCGTGATCGAAATATACGCTTTCGCTTGACTCGACCGCAAGGATGCGAAGCCATTTCTGCTGTCGATCCTGACCTTCCTCCCCTGTCGGTAATCTGCATCACCATTCCTATTCTCGATGATGGGCGAGGTGACAAAGTCTGCTGAGTCGCTTCTTAGGTCTATTCGCATTCAGAATAGAATATTTCGTAAGCACTTCGAAAAAAAGAATGCTCGCCTGTACTATGCTCGCGTGCATCCTGCGCTGGAGAACTTGAACGAGGAGACGCCGTGAGTATTCCTGGCGAAGCCGTTTCGCGCCCAATATCTTTGGGCGTCCAACAAAAGTCAGTCAGAGTACTCCTTGTCGAACTTTCTGTCACCTACGAGAGAAAGATGTACGGTAAGTCTGTTTCGTGGAAAGATACCAAACTGAAATCACCTAAAGCATCGTCTTCATAGATCTTCATCGAATTTAAGTAGCTATCTTCCTCCTGGGCGCTCGATAGGTATATATTCTGGTAAACTCAGGGAGGGCTGCGAGGTTCAGTGGGTGTATGGGAGATTGAGGTTGTTCAATAACCGTGACGTGACCCTATATATGGCCGTTGATATAGACGAGAATAGCAAAGAAACAGAATAAACTTGCCTAATTGTCTTCAGATTGCGAAGCGAGTTGGCGAATTCTCGTGCATTGCCTCGCCGAAATTCCCACAGCCATCCAAATACACAGCCATACGCAGACGATTGACGATTCAACGTCTGGCCAATAGGTTTGCTGTAAGGACGAGATAGGCTCGGCTAGAGGCTCTGGGGAAATTGAGAATTCCCATGAACTGGAGCCCTGTGAAGGAAGTGATCTTTACAGACACTACTTCATCCTAAAATTTCGAATAAGATGGCGTTGAAAAAGAAACGCATATGGATCTCACGTTGTAGTACATCTTCTTTCTGACACCCATCATTCGAGCGATGTGTATACTTGTGTGATACTCCTGAAAGGGGGCGGGGCCGAGTCGTTCTTCGAGACCTTTTTGCATGTGGTCAACTTGAACGAGTGCAGGAACCATCAACTTTGGGCGTCTGTCACGTATTTGGGCTGTCCGTGAAATAAGCACATCGTCTCAGATCCAGGTATGTTGGGCCGGCCTCTGTGATGTGTGATGAAAACGACATTAGCCTCCAAGCTTCGTTGAATCCAGTGCTTACAGGCGTACAAAGAGATGAAAAAATCCTTCAGGTCGTGATGGACCCTTTCGCTGAAGACGCCCGCCAACCTCCACCGCCGCACTGAAGACCCATGAATCGTTGCATATGGTCGCGGGGGTGAGAGCAGAGTGGCTCGTCTCTTCTGAGATCTATTTTTCTAGGATTTTCTCTGCGAATTGAAAGGTGGTGAATCTGGTGATGGCGCAGTGTTCACGTGGACCCTAGGCTCCAATTTCGTATCGGGAGGATGATTCGAAAAGTTTCATTGGAAAACCAGAACACGATGAAAGATGACGCGATGACAAGCGACGTTGAACGAGCAACGCCAACCGCAGCGGCGGTTGATGCGCGGCCATAGACTATGGACCGTGGACCATGGACCACTCAAGTCCCGAACACAGGACCCACTTACTTCATAACTTGTGCCTACACAGTTTTTCTCCTGAAATTCGTCGACAAATTTTTTTCTCGTAGGTGGATTTTATTCAGACCACAGAGTATAGTAGAAGAAGTGTATGACGTTCAGTCCTAGAGAAACTCACCACGGATCTCTCGCACTCAAATTGTCCGATTATCAGTGCTGTTCGAGTGTCGTGTAAGCGAAGTGAGGCTTCCACTTCAGCTATATATACATTTTATTTCGAAAAGCGAGAAGAAGTACAAGCTAATCTAACATGGGAAACCAAACACCCGAATTTACTTGTCCTCGACGAAGCCACCTTCTCACAGTAGTGCGCATCCCCAAGCTATCGAGAAGGCGACCGTCAATTTCGACCATCTTGTGAAACCAACGCGGACGATGAAGTACATTCATTAAGTGAGTCTGCGATGCAATCAAATATGAAACACCATCCAAGAGTGATGAAAATGAAAGGTGTGTATATAGATGCTTTTATTAAGAACGGTATTTTGTGCACAACAGCACGGAATGATGGACTGAAAACCATGAAATTGATGAGGAGGAGGACAGTCGAGTTCCCGGCAGTGAAAAAGACCGTTAATAGTCGCGTCAACGAGTCCTCGAGGTCACAAAGAGACCAGTTAATACATATTCCACTATTATTAGTCGAAATATCTTACCTGACCAGATGAGAACGTGAAGGTGCACAATCCGAAGAGGAACATTGCACCAGCGAGCGTCAGAAAAAGAGATGGACAGGTATTGAACCACAGTTGTAACAAATAGTATTCCAGGTTATTCGCCCGACTGAGGTATTCGGGTGATTGATAAACAGTTGCGCCAAGGAAACCATTTGTTGCCGACGCTATGCTGAGAATCAAGGATGCAAACCATAGAGTATTCACTGCGTCCCAGATAGGCCCGGAGCCTGCGGAGTTCTGATACGAAAATTGTAATGTCGAGGACGCCATACTCGAGAAAAAGATCGCAACTGTCGCGATGTTCATGAACGAGTTTCGAAAATAATCCTGATTCGTTTGCATTCTCCGAAGACCTGAAGAAGTATAAGCGATAAAACTGCAGTAACCGTCTAAACGAAACGCATACCTCCTTCGAGTGCCGAACTCTGAAATTTGACCACGACTGCAACCATCCTGTCAAGCGTTATCCTAAGGATATCATTGCGATAAGATGCCGAGCAGTTGAATTTGATCCTATTTATTATATCACTCGGATTTTCGTCAATGTCGGGTCGCGATTGAACGCCAAATCGCGGGTAATGCGGAGAAACCATCGTTTCATCAATGATCGAAAGACTCTGCGACAGCTGGTTGAGTAGTTGGAGGAAGGAAGTGAACACGTCGCTTGCTGACACAGTCAAATCGGGTCCAAGCGACCTGTCCAATGTACTATTGGGAGTATTTTTAGTGCAGCAAGATGAATTTGATGAACAAATTCCTTACACGCGAATTTCGAATATCGCCTGAGACAGTCGTGGAAGGACATCGGTACATAGCTCCCGACACAACATCATAATCGTCGAATTTGGAGGTAGAGTTCTGGCACGGTTCTCGAATTTCGCTACCTTTCAGAGATAAAAATTAGGACAATTTAGACGAAGTATCGGACGCGTACACTGATTACGAGTTGCATTGCAATACTATATCCGGTACGCTGTAAGCACGGGGGCCAATTATTATTACAAAGAGCACTCACCGTTCGAAATCTGCCACTAACTGCTCCCAATCATGCCGTTCGAATCGCATTCTTTCTCCAGAATAGATGCCCTCTTCAGCGAAATTATCGAGACTCCCAAAGAACGCTCCGTCGAGACTATGATTTTCAATCGAATGATACACTCTTCCTTGACTCGATTGCGGAGAAACAAAAGCATTTCTGCTTTTGAACCAGATCTCTTTACCTCGCCTGCGATCTGCGCTGCCTTTCCTACGTTCTTCGATCAGCGAGGTATCAAAGTATGCTGAGTCTGTTAGAATTCAGAGACATACATTGAGCGCGGTGACAGGACGAATACAAAACAGTCCTGTGCTCACCTGGGCGCTGCTCTGGAGACTCTGAGCGAGGAGATGCCGTGAGTATTCCTGGAGAAGCCGTCTCGTGTTCGAGATCCTTGACCATCCAACAGGAGCCAGTCAAAGTACTACCTGTTGAACTTTCCGTGTCACCTACCAAAGATGAATGAACGATTGTTCTGTTTCGCGAAGAGATACACACAGAAAAAATCACCTAAAGCATCTTGTTCACAGGACTTCATTGAATTCGGGTAGCTTTCACCCTTCCGAACGTTCGCCGGATATTTCAGCGTACTTCGAGGGCTGCAGGGTTGGATGGGTAGATGGGAGCTCAAGGTCGTCCAGTAACCGCGTCGTGCCCCTATATACAGCATGCGGTCAGCGTTGCCCTTAAGATGGCTGTGGACGCCTGCGAGAATAGCGAGGGAATAGAATAAACTTGCCTAATTATCTTCAGATCGCGAAGCGAGTTGGCGAACTCTCTCGCATTGCCTCAGCAAGTTTTCCAGAGCAATCCAAAGACAAGACTATTCGCAGACGACTGTCTGGCCAATACGTCTGCTGTCAGGACGAGATACGCTTGACTTGAGGTTCTCGAGAAATGGAGATTTCCCATGAACTGGTGTCCTGTGAAGGAAGTGGGGTTTGCGGACACTGGTTCGTCCCAAAAGTTCCAATGAGAAGGCATTGCAGGTAGACGCAAATGGAACATACGACGTGGTGCATCTTCTTCTTCAGATCCATCTTTCTGAGAGATTAGGATACATGAGGGAGACTCCTGAAAGGGAAATGTCCGAATCATTCTTCAAATACCGTCTTGTGGTGCGGCCAAACTTGAAATAAGTGCTGGAACTTATGTGGAAGGGCTGAATTCACCCGTCTGTCGCGTATTCGAGTTATTCATGGATGAAGCACATGTTCTCAATTCCCAGTTTGCTGAGGTGAATTGTGTGCAAAACGACGTTGGTCTTTAAGTTCGGCTGAATCCATCGCCTACTAGTACTCTGGCTGGCGTACAGAAATAAAAAAGATTTCACGGCGCGATTGATTCTTCTATTGAAGTCAGATACGACCGACGTTTAACATATCCAGATAGCGTACCATAAACTCCCTGTCGAAAAGCTCTTCTCTCCTATTTTCTATGATTTTCGCTGCGAGATGAGATGGGGGCGGGAGGCAAAAGGGGATGACGCCAAACGGAAGGCAATTCGCACGCGTCCGACGCGCTTCGGCAAGGCGCAACGCTCCTCCTCCAACACTCTGACTTTCTCGACGACGACGACGGCGGCGGCGGGGCAACAATGGCGAACTCGAATGTAAGTGCCACCCGAGAGCGCCGTAAATTCTCTGAACTGTGATCCTATAGCTCAATACACCACAACCGATGGACGAGGACATCTTAAGCGATGTTATCCCAAGCAATATCGTGTCACGTCAAGTGGGTGGTCGCATTTGCCTCGTAATTCAACCGTATTGACTTGTGCGATTCTCAGCCAAGCGAAGGGGCAGAGGCAGAGAGCGAGTATGAAGAGCCTATGGACCAGGATGACGAGCAGGCCGACCAGCTTGGAGCGGTGAGCGTTGTCGACAAATTTCATGGCGAGCTTTATTGACGCGTCCACCTCACGCGACAGGATGGAGAGGTATCTCCAACTGTTGGTACAGAATCACCTACATCACCAACACGCAAGCGTGCCAAATGGAAGGCGGCCGAGGGCCATCTGGTTCAAAAGCGACAAGAGTTGGACAAGGATAAGGTGCGTCCCTTATAAGCTCTGCGATGCTCATTCCCTTACGCTGTCGAAAGATTCAAGACGCCATAAAACGCTATTCGTATCTACTTGGCCAAACGGACCTTTTTAAACACTTTGTGGACATGAAGGTGTGTTCCTTCTGGTCCGCCGTCTGATTCGATGGCACTGACGCCGATGCAGAGGGCCAGAGATCCTGAATACGCTGCTCTCTTGGACGCTCAGCCCAAACCCAAAGGAAGGGGCCGAAAGAAAGCGGGGTATGGTCTGAGTTCTGTGAAAGCGATCGACGCGTTTACTTATGCTCGTTCTTTAACCAGCGACAATAGCGCGCGACATAGGAAGTCCGAGAAGGAGGAGGACGAAGAGATGCTGAAGGATGGTGAACGCGTTGCGGAAGGCGACGACCAACCCTTCGTATTCGAAGAGTCACCAAGCTGTGCGTTCGCCACATCATTTTCGTGTCGTTCTTATACTTACTCCCGTCTACCTCAGACATCAAAGGAACGATGAGATCCTATCAAATCCAAGGTCTCAACTGGATGGTCTCCCTCCATCACAACGGTCTGAACGGCATTCTTGCCGACGAAATGGGTCTTGGAAAGACCCTGCAGACCATCTCTTTCATATCTTACCTACGACATTATCGTGACATCGCTGGTCCTCACTTGATTGTGGTTCCGAAGTCGACTCTCCAGAACTGGGCTCGCGAGTTCGAAAGATGGACTCCGGACGTCAGCGTCGCTCTCATCTCAGGTTCGAAGGAAGAACGTGCAGAGACGATCCAAAGCCGACTCATCACAAACGACTTCGACGTCTGCATTACGTCTTACGAAATCTGCCTCATCGAAAAATCCGCCTTAAAGAAGTTCTCCTTCCAATATATCGTAATCGACGAGGCGCACCGTATTAAGAACGTTGACTCGATGCTTGCTCAAATCGTCCGAGCCTTCACGAGTCGTGGCCGTTTGCTCATCACGGGAACACCTCTTCAAAACAACCTTAAGGAACTTTTCGCCCTGCTCAACTTCATTTGTCCAGAGATTTTCTCGGACTTCTCGGACTTGGACAGCTTTTTGCACAAGGATGACTCTACCGACGGAGGTGACGAAGACGCGAACAAAAAAGTCGTCGAGGCTTTGCACAAGATTTTACGGCCGTTCTTACTCCGTCGCGTAAAGTCGGACGTGGAGAAGAGTTTGCTTCCCAGTAAGTGGCGATTGTTTGTGTATACGTTCTTGTCTAATGCTACGGACAGAGAAGGAAATCAATATCTATGTTGGTCTTACGGAGATGCAGCGCAAGTGGTACAAGTCCGTCTTGGCTAAAGATATCGACGCGGTGAACGGTATGTTTTTATTTTCCTCTGTCGACGGCGATTTCATCATCTCCTTTTTAGGTCTGACTGGAAAGAAGGAGGGCAAGACTCGTTTGATGAACATGGTCATGCAGGTGAGGACTCATTCGTTTCGTCGTTTCTGGGCGCTGGCTTATGATTGGTTTTTGTAGTTGCGAAAAGGTGCAGATCTCTTGAATACCCTCGATTATATCGTAGCTGACTCCGTTTAGTCTGCTGTCATCCGTACCTCTTTGATGGGGCTGTAAGATCATGTCTTCTCGAGCAGCCGCATTTTTCTGACTCAATGTACAGGAACCTGGGCCGCCGTATACCACCGACGTCCACCTCATCGACAATGCCGGAAAGATGGTTATCTTAGACAAACTGCTCAAATCCATGAAGGAAAAAGGATCTCGCGTACTGATCTTCAGTCAGATGAGTCGAGTGTTGGACATCCTCGAAGATTATTGCATGTTCCGCGGGTATAGTACGTCCCAGCTTCCTTGATCCAACTCGTCGGAGAATACGCCTCTGATGCTCGTCACAGAGTACTGCCGTATTGACGGTGGAACCGCACACGAAGATCGTATCGCTGCCATTGATGAGTACAACAAACCTGGGAGCGAGAAGTTTATCTTCCTGTTGACGACTCGTGCTGGTGGTCTCGGAATCAATTTGACAACCGCCGACATCGTTGTTCTATACGATAGCGATTGGTACGTTCGTCAAAGCCATGTTCAGGTGCATCGCTTATCGTCGGTATAGGAATCCGCAAGCCGATCTCCAAGCCATGGATCGCGCTCATCGTATTGGACAGACTAAACAAGTCTACGTCTTCCGCTTCATCACTGAAGTGAGTCGAAGGTCTACGAACCATGCATATATGACTGACCGGAATATCAGAGTAGTGTTGAAGAACGTATGCTCGAACGCGCTGCGCAGAAGTTGAGGTTGGACCAACTTGTTATTCAGCAAGGGAGAACGCAGATGAACAAAGGTTCGCGATTCCCTGCAAGATTTTCTTCGGTATGCTGACCGCACTTTTGTCTAGCTGCCAACAAGGAAGAACTCATGGAAATGATTACGCATGGCGCTGATAAAATCGTCAACGGTGCTGACAAGTGCGTCATCTCTTCCGTCTTGCTGTGTTCGTTTCCTTAAATTAATATTTAGCTTGATGATTGACGACGACATCGATGAAATCATTCAACGAGGCGAGGAACGAACGGAAGAGATCAACAAGAAGTACGAAGGACTCAACTTCGACGATCTCAATAACTTCAAATCCGATTCGATGTTGCAGTTTGAAGGCGAGGATTACCGGAATGGAGTGCGTAGCATTTCAGCTCCCTGCAATAAATAATGTTACTAACATTGCGTCAACGACAGCGCCAAGCATTGGGACTGAACCTCTTATCACTTTCGAAACGCGAACGTAAACTCAACTACTCCGTGGATGCATACTACAAGGAGACAATGCGTGCAGGACCATCGAACAAGGACAAGCCTGCGCGAGTACCTCGTGCTCCCAAGCAGATCAATACGTTAGTTGATGCCCACTTTGTTCTCCTATGGCCGGTTTTATCTAACCTTTACTTCCCTTCTCAGACAAGAGTTCCAGTTCTTCCCGGAGCGGCTGCTTGATCTCCAGGAGAGGGAGTATAATGCATATAGAGTGCGTGTCTTCTTGATATGATTGACTTTCCGTTATTGAGCAAATTCTTTTAGAAAGCGAACGAGATACCCGCCACCATCCGCGAAGTTGCTGGACCCGATCAGAAACCCGAGGAATTGGAGACGGAGAGAGAGGCTGAACAAAAGAAGATCGATGAAGGTAAGGTCCTTCACCGTCTTGATTTTTTGTGGGACTTCTGCTGATGACATCGACATAAGCCGAACCTCTCACGGAAGAAGAGCTAGCTGAGAAGGAGACCCTCATCAGTCAAGGGTTCGAAAACTGGAGTCGCAGAGACTTCCAGCAGTTCGTTCGTGCGCTGGAGACATACGGATGGTATGTTGATGGCCTCAATGATCTGGAATAGCATCCTAATTTTTCTTGCTCCTCAGGACGGATGACTACGAGCTTCTCGCAAGTGAGATCGCTGATAAAACCAGCTCGGACGTTGCGGAGTATTATCCTGTATTCCAGGAGAAGTGGCATACATTAGCCGGTAAGCAGTTGGAAATGAACCGTTCTGCTGTTTTCTAACTCCAGCTTATTAGAATATGAGCGCATTGCTGCTCGTATTACTGAGGGCGAGGCCAAACGCAGCAAGCAAAATACGCTGGAGACGCTCCTCTCGCGGAAGATCCAATCCGTTCGATACCCAATGCAAGAACTCGAACTCAACTATCCAACAACAAAAGGCAAGATCTACAGCGAAGAGGAGGATCGCTATCTGCTGTGCCGCTTGAACTACTACGGCCTCAAGACGGACGACGTTTACGAGCGTATCAAGCAGGATATCACAGAGTTCCCTGTCTTCCGCTTTGATTGGTTCTTCAAGAGCCGGACGCCGCAGGAACTCCAGCGCCGTTGCAATACACTGCTGGGTATGATCGAGAAGGAGACGGAGGGCGAAGTGGAGGTGCAGGAGGAGGTGAAACCCGCGAAGGCGGCCGCCACGACGTCTGCGTCTGCGGGTCCAAGAGGGAAGAAGAGGGCGGCGGAGGACGGTGTGAAGTCAGAGAAGGCGTCGAGGGCGCCTACGCCTGCGTTGTCTGCGGCTGGGTCTGCGGCGAAGAGACCTTCGAAGAAAAAGAAGGTGTAATGGGGGACGATGACCTTTCCGATTGCTTTTGATACCATATGATTGTAAATTTATTCAGTGTTGTTGGCCTCGTTAGATGCTTTTACTTTTCTCTATTATACAGATGATAAATTCATTTGATGCTATGTACAATTATTGGGTTTTCTTAGGGAAGCTACCGACGAAGTCTGAGGCGTCTTGTGTGAGGGTGGGCCGTCTGTGAACTTCAGGTGAGAGGTCGCCTGATGCAAATGCGTGTTGGCGTTTCTCTAGGTCTGAGCATTCTGATGATTATTTGAAAACTAAAGTGTGCGATGAAAAGACGTACCATGTGCCCACATTGCGGCGCCGACGCGATTGGAAACAGTGAAGACCAATCCGACAATGGGAATGCTTTCGAGGAGAGCGGCAGCGAAACCGAATGCTAGAAAGACTATATCAAGTTTATTTCTCACAAAATCGGGTATACACTCACCTCGATAATGCCATTTACGCTCCTCCATGAACACGGCGACCTGATCGTCGGTCATCTTCTTTGCGGCGAAATACTAAGGAAAGACCGTTAATTCTGCTTTTGGTGAAAATCTGTCCGCGTACCTGCTTGTGAAGATAACGAGCCGTCCCGACGGCCTTCATATAAGCACCAATTGCTATTCCAATGAATGGGTAGAAATTGAGAGGCAACAAGAGACCTCGCATGATGACGAAGCGTCCGAAGTAGCCTCCGACCCAGCGCTCCCAGGATCTTTTGGTGAGTTGCGGAGGGTTGGCCCATTCTTCGACGTAGGGCTGCCAGAATTCGGGCCCTTTGCCTCGGGAGAGGACGGTTTGGTCCCAAGCGCGGTCGCGGGCTATGCGGATGTTCTTGGATAGGAAGAATTTGAGGATGTTGGTGACTTGGTTTGCGAGGAGGACGACAGCGGCATCTATGGAGACGTTATGAGCCCTTCAGTGAGTAGTATATGTAAGAGATGGCGTACAAGTTGTGACGGTGAATGGGAGCTGGTACCCGAACAGGGTGTCGTGTGAGAGACCTGTGACTTTGGGCGAGCTGTAAATGCTGTAAGATTTGAGAAGAAAGACGTAGAGTTAAATACGCACTTCCTCAAGAAAACCTCGATGAACTTCTTCTGTATTTCAAACGTGAAGAATGCCTGGCGTTCTCTGAGACACTTCGCCCCTCAAGACCTAACAGGTGAATAGTAGACTCACCCATCCAAGACCAACGGCGGCTCCTCGCAAAACTCCATGTTGGCACTTCTTCCATGCTGGAACGCGTAGATTGGGGTCAGAGAGGAGCCTGTACGCGCCGACGACGACGTAGATGGGCGGGAAGGCGAGGCGGTCCTCGCGCACTCGACGAGAGCGGGCGATGGCTTCGTCGTCCGGCAGCACGACTTTGGCTATCTCGGCGTTGACGTCGGGGAGGTGTGCTGGCTCGCTCGACATTGTCGTCGCCGTCGTCGCCGTCTACAATGTGGTGGTGGTTGCTCGACGGCAACGTCGTTTCGACTGCGCGAGCACGCTTCAGCAAGAGCTGTACAGCGTGTGGTTAGGGTTAGCCGTGCTCTCTTGCCAACCACCACCATGCTCTTCGGACGCTCCTCACACTCACGCCTTTCTTTCGACCACGATGTCGACTGCGACGCCCTCCATTCCGTCTGATACGCTACCTGACAGCGAAACGTTGGAAAAGGCTGGTCGGTTGACCGTGTTCGACGATGAAGGAAAAAAGGTCGAGTTCAAGAGCATATTCGCGGCGAAGAAGACCATTGTCGTGTTCGTGAGTGCGTGGTCATTCTTTTATTCCAGTTGATGGTACTCAAGATGAGATGAAGGGCATTTCTTCTGTGGTGTGAGTTTCTAGCACCATTTGTTAAGATCATAAGCTTCATAGTGCTGTCGTGGTTCAGATCTGCCAGGTGCGTCTCGAACAAATTATATGACGCGCCTTCTATTGACAAAGCATTCAAGGCATACGTTTCGGAGTTGACCAAAATTCCACCAAAAGCACTGGAAGATGCAAATGCCCAAGTGGTAGTGATTGGATGTGGACAATGGAATCTCATCAAGAATTATGCGCGTATGTCTGCTCAGTGCTCACCGCGACTTAGCTCATTACTTCGCATTCCTAATGTATTTGGCTTCGTAGGAGACACCAAATTCACTGGAAAAATATATGCCGACCCGACTCGTGAACTATATAAGTCATTGGGAATGACAATCGAGACTCTGCAAGGGACACCGAAGGGCGAGAAACTGAGAAGTTACATTCCATCCGGGATAGTGATGGACGCCTTGAGAAGTATCTGGGTATGTGCCCTCGTCTTCGCTTTCAAATTATACTATTGTATTTAGAATACATTTGCCTTTTTTTCAGCGGGGTCCTCTTCAGAACCCTCTTAGTATAGGAAAACAGGGCAATATATCGCAGCTGGGAGGTGATTTCGTGTTTGGCCCTGGTGAGTACTTCGCTAAAATATAATAGCATATCTGATCCTGTCGCTACAGGTATTCAGTGCTCTTATGCTCGGCCTATGAAACATACACAAGATCGTGAGTTTTTCTCTCATTTCGAACTTTACGACGAATTTTATGTGGGCTTCATCCAGATATCGAAGTCGCAGACTTGATGGCGGCAGCAGGGATTTCGCCTTGAATTTTTATGTATAACTATGAACCAACTTGTATTCTTTGGCTATCAACGCACTGCATGGATTCTCTCTCGCCGTTCACTATTTGAATTTCAGCCTTTTGTGTATGAGGCAGGCGTGTGAACTTCAAGAAAACGCTATCACGACAAACCAAATAGCCGAACTGAAGTTGTCCAGCATTCCTCATCTTCAAACGCTAACCTTCCAAAAGCTGACGTGAACGATGTTATCATCTTTTCAGGGCGAATCGTCGTCCAGTATGAGCATCAACAGTATGTATTCGTCTGCGAACTCGGGGAATATGATGAATGCGTCGTCGTCGTCGAGTTTGATGCACAACGGCGCGTTCGGTGTACCTGGTCTGGGTAGCATGAACAACAACAACGGCATTCCTGGAGGGACGGGAGCAAGCTTTGCTCGAGGAACGGACCCAAATTCGCCGGAAATGTTCAAGCAGAACGTCAAAGTTGCGTTGCAGTACGTTGAGCTCATCGAAAGGCTTGCGAAGTCTGCTTCCACGGGGATGTGAGTCCACCTTTTCTTATGCTTTTTGCAGTCGATTCGAGGAGTTTCTCGGATTCATAAACACTTCTGGCAACCGTCACGATTGACTCTGAATATGAATTTATTCTTCCGGGTGTTTAGTGAATACGCTTTCCGAGAACAGCCCTTGGCGCCAGGACAGCAGCCTTCCTCCAATCCAATCCAAGCAGCAGGTAAGAATGGTGTATTTCGTGTTGAATGACTCTCACCGACAGAGAACAGAAGACATAACCTCCCTTCGCGACTGCCTGGACGCCTTCGCGGATTTCCTCGCTCAAACGGGCGTTGGCGCGCTCCCGCTCCCATCTCCGTCAACAGCGACGATTGTGTCGCCAACAACTGGCGCTGTCGATGAGGAGAAGCTTATGAAGATGACGACTGCGAGGATTGAGAAATTGTACGCGATGCAGAGGCAGATTCAAGAGAATAATGGGGTGGCGGCGAATTTGCTTGTAGCTGCTGGCAGCAGCGCGGAGTCGAGTAGTAGCGGGTTGACGGGATTGCCGCCGAGGGAGTCGTTGAGACGGTAATTTGTAATGTGAGCGTTGATTGTTATGTTTCTTTCTTTCAGAATGTCAAATAATGATCATGAAACTGATTGCGACTTTAGATGTGTTGTGTTTCACTCCATTTCCGGGATCGGTGTTTTAAACATGTGTTTTCTTACGAGTCAAGGCTTTACAAAGTTCGACGCACAACTCTCCGCCGCTCATCGACTGCGACACCTTATCAAGTTTTTGAGCGTAGCAGCCGACACAAATGATCTGAAGACTCACCTCCTTTTGTCGATTTCAGATGACTTCATAGATAGCCAGACGCGGAGATGAAATTCGAGATCGGTTTTCCCTGAATCTAAAAGGCCGACCCGGTCTTCTTAGCTCTTGTGACTCTCATTGTGAGCATTGTCCGCAGTGAATACATATCGGCGCTGATCACACGTCAAAGTTATAGGTTCCCATCTCCCGGACGTCTCGGTCAAGTCGGTCGGATCGGCCACGCTTCTTTCACGAGGCTTTTGTTGTCGATCTTATTCACCAATGAGGATGTGCTTCGGGGAGCATGTCTATGGATTGGAACTTTACACTTTGTTCCGGGCGATGGTGTTCGATCTCTGTCGATCACTGACTGGAACATGCCTTTTAGGTGCTTGGGTATAAATACGCTCGTGAGTTCTCAGGTGGGTTTGAGCGACAGCGAGTCGTCCTCATTTCGTCTCCGGAACCGTCGCTGCGGCGCAGTCTCAACCATCTAGCTTGGTCTCCTACATCCTTCGACAATACGGCTTGAAGAATTACTGAGCTTACGCGAAATTCCACCTTCGATGTCGAATCGACCTACATTGTCGTCACTCCCTCTGGATATCCGTGATCGTATTCTCGCATGGTCGCCCACACGCGCGACGCTCCTATCTCTCATCCTCGCCTCGAAAGAAGCATTCTACATCCCGTTCTCCCAGCATCGCGCCTCCATTATCTTATCGGTCGTGCAAAACGAAGTCGGACCCGGTTTCGAATATGCCAAAGCTGCGAAGAGGGCGGTCAGCGATCTGGGGAGTCCGACGCTGGTAGCGCATAAGAGGATTCCAGTTTACGTCAATGATCGGGGCTCTCCGTACTGGGACGAGGAAGTCGACGAGTACGAGTTTGACCGCCTGGTGGAGGTGGGTAAGATTGGTTCGCTTGCGGAGAGGGAATATAGTATTCGGTGCGTCCTCTTTCACGGTTTGCATGTCGAGGTTGGAGTTTTTTAAAGTCCGACGTTTCTATTTTATAAGGAACAAAGATCGTCTCTCTAACGAGTCACGTTTGTCATCGGAGGAAAGCCTTCGATTTCGCGAAGCATTTTATAAATGCTGGATAGTGTACTGTCTGTTCGACAGTGATGCTGCCATCCGTTCGCCAGCACCTGATGCGGAATCGGTTACTACGAACCCTAAGCTACAGTTCCTCGTAGAATCGACTCTGGAAGAAATCGTCGATATATACGAGGTTTCGAATTTCTTGGAGGACGTCGCGCGCCATACTCTGGAGTATAAAGATATCCGATTGGAGGGTCAACCTGGAACCAGTACCTTGAGTAAGGAATCTGAATTTCTTGAAGGGCTAGATTCTGAACGAAATTGACACTTTGAAGCGACCATGGGTTCCGCGAATATCAACATTCCGCCGGATGAAGTTCTGAGGTGCTTCGTTAGCCAGACGAGTACCTTCCCGCCTCGTATTATGCATCCTACGCGGGATCGAACTCTCCGAGAGGCTTGGGTACGATTTTTAAGAGGAGGGATGTTGAAATTCCACGAGTGCCGAATTACGAAAGAAAGACCTGGCTTCATCGACGAGTGTGAGTGGTTTAATGTATTAACGGGGAATTTCCGTGCTCTGACATCATCATCAATAGGTTCACAGTGTCTACAGAAAACTTCGTGGCTTTATCACCGACACAGTGAACATTTAAAAACCAGGATTCGATGAAGTCAAAGCTAACCATATCTTACGTTTAGACTGGAACAGAGTGTCCGAAGTTATACGTCCCGAATTCCTCTTCCCACTTGTTCCGACTTCAACTCCTCCGCAGCATTTCGTCAAACGTGTCCTTCGTTCTTCCGTCAGCTCTCGTGGGTTCGATTCCAACAGCCGTGCGTTGTACAACGACATGGTGCTTGATTTACTTCAGTTTCAGGCGGTTAGAGGAGGTTGGGATGGGAATACATGGAAGTGTGGGGTTTGCATGAAGAAAATTATGCAAGTGCATTTAGCATCGTGGATTGAAAGGACGAATACCGGCTTGGTGTATGTACGGCGCACTTGAACGTGATATTCGAGAGTCGATCTGTACTATACAGTACTCGAAGAGTATATGTACAAATAGAGTCTGAGGCCACTGAAACCCCCATCCTAGACACACATATATTTGATATTTACGCCCTCTTTTTTTTCCAATGCTGCACTTCGAGCTTCGGGAAATTTCGGAAGGGACGCGTCGCTTGATGTAGGGCCGGTCAGAACGTGTTGTTTGCGCGTTGTTTAGAAGAGAAGGCCACGCTTTCAACACGAGTCGTTGGCGTCGTCGAACGTCGCACTCACAATTTCCTACCACCATCCCCGTCTCGAGTCATCATGCCGCCCCGACGGTCGTCGAGAAAGCCTTCTACGGCTTCACCAGAACCAGTAGCGAGGAAGGTTTCATCATCAAAGCGCAAACGCAATGAAGTTCCAGAGGATGTCCCAGAACAAGACGCCGAGGTTGTGTCAGAGGCAGAGGCTCCTTCGAAGGGTCGGAGAGGAGGATCGAGGGCACCTGCTGGAGGGAGTACTTCGAAAGGGAAGGGAAGAGCTGCGGCGAAGGCGAGCACGCCTGAGGAGGACAGTGTTGTAGAGTCTGACACGGCGTCGCCTCCAAAGCGACCACGAACGACCACGAAAGGGAAACAGAAGGCAGCTGCGAAGGAGGAAGAAGCTACCGAGGAATCTGAGGACGAGTTCGTGAGTGCAGCAGAGGATGTTGATGAGGACGAGGACGAACAGCCTGTACGTCCACCTCGGAGAGGCTCGAGAGCACCGTCGAAACCACCATCGTCCAAGTCCAAAGCCGCGCCTCGAGGATCGAGAGGGAAGAAGACCAAAGAAGAACCGATATTGGAAAGCGTAGATGAGGAAACAGCGGATGAGGAAGTTTTACCAATACCGAAGTCGTCATCGAAAGGCAAGGCTCGTAAAGCCACTGTCAAATCGAACCCGCCATCTCGTGCATCTGTCGCCACCCTGGCCTCAGAACACGAAGAGTCGCAAGACGAAGGCACCCCAGCACCATCCGATATCATTGAAGACCAACCTACGCCCCGCGCGAAGAGAGTCTCGACGTCGGAAGAGCCTACCCAAACTATGCGAACGCCTGTCAGGCCACCGAAGAAAGCTGTGGTAGAAGAGGAGGACGAAGTGGAGGAACACTCTCTCCTTGACCCGCCTGACTTGCCATCACCCCGCCGCCAGCGAGTTTCTGCTCTTCCTCCATCTCCAGTCATCGAAGAGCCTCAAGGACCGAAATCTCGACTGGTAATTCACAAGATGGTCCTTGTAAACTTCAAGAGTTACGCAGGTCGTCAGATCATCGGACCATTTCATAAGGTAAGTGCACGTTCAAGATTGGCTACTAGATCGCTGACATCGCGCAGTCATTCTCAGCCATCGTCGGTCCCAACGGTTCGGGAAAGTCGAATACGATCGACGCTTTGCTCTTCGTATTCGGTTATCGCGCCTCTAAGATGCGGCAAGGAAAGCTCTCCGAACTCATTCACAACTCGGCAAACTATCCTGACCTCGAGGAATGCTCTGTTGAAGTGCACTTCCGAGAGATCATCGATTTGGTGCGTTGCCTTTCACCAGGTTTTGCATTTAGAAGATTCTGACTTCCATCCAGCCTGGGGCAGATGACTACGAGGTGGTGCCGAACTCGCAGCTTGTCGTTGCCCGCTATGCCTACAAGGGCAACTCGAGCAAATACACCATCAATAACAAGACGAGCAACTTTACAGAGGTCACGACTTTGCTGAAGGATCGAGGTATTGATTTGGACCATAAGCGATTCCTTATTCTACAGGCATGCCTTTCTCCCTTGTGTGACAGATCGATATTCTCATTCTGAGTTTCAAGGGTGAAGTAGAATCAATCGCGCAAATGAAGCCCAAGGCGCCGTCGGAGCACGAAGATGGACTTCTCGAATATCTTGAGGATATCATCGGCACCTCGAAGTATAAGACCCCGATCGACGAGGCACTCGTGGAACTTGACGCGCTAGGTGAGCAGAGAGGCGAGAAGCTCAACCGTCTTCGCATCGTCGAACGCGAGAAGAACGCACTTGAGGATAAGAAGCGCGAGGCCGAGGATTATCTGCGTCTGCAAAACGAATACGTGCGTGCGCAGAGCAGATTCTATCAATGGCATCTTTGGCAGTGCTTCGAGTTCGAAGAGAAAGTCAACAAAGATATTGTAAGCCAGTCGCTCCTCCCTCGATTGTTATGATCAATGATCGATATCTATGTATGTGTCTAGGATGAATTGGAGGAAACACTTGAGGCGGAGAGGGAGTCTAACAAAGACGACATCAAACATCACCAAGAACTTCAGACGCATTATGAAGAGCGCGAAAGGGCGTACGAGGTGCGTTTATTATGATTCTGAGGCGCATGCAGGTTATACTCATCACATTTCACCATACGCAGGAAGTCAAACAAGCGCTGAAAGCAGCGACGAAGGAACTTGCTGATCAAGAGAAGATCCAGGTAAACCTCGTGGAGCGAAAGAAGGCATCAACAGCAAAGGCAAAGAAGCTTCGGAAAACGCTCAAGGAAGATGAGACGAAAAGGGACGAGGCTCAGCGTACGATCGAGACAAGTACAGAGAAGATTGAGAAAGAGAGGAGGAAACTCGCAGAGCACGAAGAGTCGTTAGTAGAGGAGGAACGCGAGCTGGAGAAGATTCAGCTGAGTCTCAAAGGTGCGTGAAATTCTTGTTCCAGGCATGCAGTTGTCTAATAGATTGGGTATCCCTAGACAAGACGAAGGTGTTCCACGATCAGATTGAAGTCAAACAGAAGGAGCTTCAGCCGTGGAAGCTGAAGATCGACGCGAAGCAGGCGGATATCGATGTGGCTGCGAATGAGTGCCAGAAATTGCAACAGAAGGCCGAGGCGGTTGCGAACTCGAGAAAGGAGGCACAGGCGGATCTTGATCAGTTGGAGGCGGAGTTCAAGACGAAGGTATGTACTTGAAGTCAGAACAAAAGAATCACCTTCTGATAAGATACGTAGGAAGTCGAAAAGGAAAATCTGGTGGCCGAGAAAGGCGAGTTAGAACAAGGGAAGGCTGATAATGCGCGACAGACCCACGTACGTATTCGATTTGCCCTCTTTCCTTTTTCTCTTTCATTGCTCACCTTCGCGTGAAGGACCTACGAGCCAAGTTGGAGACGCTTCGTTCGAAGGCGCAGAGCTCGAAGCAGAGAGTGGACGAAGCGAAGTCTTCTCAAGCTGCAAGCACTTCTCAGAACAAGGTTCTCGACGGCCTCACTCGACTTCAATCAACGGGTCGTATTTCGGGATTCCACGTGAGTCAGATTTCGAAGCAATTTACGAGTTCCAAGTGATTGACTTATCGAATCCATTCGTAGGGTCGTCTCGGAGCTTTAGGCACCATCCCAGAGAAATACGATGTCGCTGTCTCGACGGCGTGTCCCAGTCTCAACAATCTCATTGTCGACACTGTGGATCAAGGTCAAGCATGTATCGAGTACTTGCGCAAGCAGAACATTGGGCGTGCTTCCTTTATCGTCCTCGAGAAACTCTCTCAGACGAACGGCCTAGATAGAATTCAGACTCCCGAGAACGTTCCTCGCCTTTTCGACCTCATTAAACCGAAGGACCCCAAGTTCGCACCCGCTTTCTTCAAAGCAGTCGGAAACACGCTCGTCGCGGAAAGCCTAGAGCAAGCGAATAGGATCGCATACGGCGCAAGAAGATGGCGTGTCGTGACTCTAACTGGTCAACTGATCGAAACGTCCGGTGCGATGTCGGGAGGAGGAACATACGTTGCTAAAGGTGCTATGAGCGCGAAGCTTGCTGCCGATGTGGTCCAGCCCGCGGTTCTCCAACGGTACGAAAGGGAGTGCGAGGAAGATGCAAGGGCTCTCGATCAAGCGCAGGCGGACCTCAGAAGGCTCGAGTCGGAAGCCGAGACCCTTGACAGGAAAGGCCCGCAGATCAAGACGTCTCTTCAGAAGATCGATATGGAATTGACTACGCTCCGGAAGAGAATCGATGAAGCAACGAAGCGCGTCAAGGAGCTAAAGTAAGTTGCTGCAATAAAAGCATATTGAAAGAAACACCCGCTTATGTATGACTGTTCTAGGTCGAAGAGCAAGCCCGACGAAGGAGACCTCGCACGCATATCAACCCTCGAAAAGAAAATCGAGGCCTCTGAAACAGAACTCGTTTCTCTCCAAGAACACGCTGATGAGATCAACTCTGCCATCCAAGCACTGGAGAAGAAGATTCTGGAGATCGGTGGCTCGAAGCTCCTTGCGCAGAAATCCAAAGTCGATGGTATCAAGACGTATATCAACATCGCGACAGACGAGATCACGAAGTGCGAGGTCAATATGGCAACGGCCGAGAAGGACTTGAAGAGGCTAGGCGACTCGATCGAGAACAAGTCGGTCGAACTGGCGAAAGTCGACGAAGAAGTCGAGAAGCTGGTAGCTGAGTTGACCACTTGCGAGAATTACGTTGCAAATCTGCAAGACGAGGTCGCGAAAGCGCAAGAGGCAGAGGAGTCCGAGGGTGGCAACCTCGATCAGTTGAAGCAGGAGCTTGACGAGCAGACGGAGAAGATACAGAAGTTCCGTAAGAAAGAGGTGCGTTGTTTTGTTGTCTCTGTTCTTTCCCTTCGCTGACAAATAAACTACAACTTTCATTTCAAAGATGGAGATAACGCAGAGGCTTACGGACGTCAAAAAGGAAGCTCAAGAGAACGTGAAGCTGATTGAGCGATATCGGGATAGTCATGATCAACTAAAACTCGAGGAGATTGAGTACGTTCTCAAATTCTATTATCGATGTGATCGGATTTACCCATGCAACGCTTCACAGTGACGACGATGAAGAGGATGAAGAAGAACAAAATGATCAGCCCCAAGTTAAGGAAGGTTCTGTCGAGGGTGACGCTGATGAGCCTCGAGTGAAAGCGGAACCCAAAGACGACGACGATACGCCGCCGAAACGAGAAAAGACTCCGTCTGATGAGCTCCATATGTACTCTGTGGACGAACTGAAACTATTCAAGAAGAAGGAACTTGTGGCCGACGTAGCGCTGTTCGAAGGTCCGTTCACTCTACTTTTCTTGCTATACTTGTCCGCAATCTGAAAATTGACGTGCATCTACAGAGAGAGTGAGGAACGCCGTACCAAATCTCGGAGTGCTGAAGGAATACCGCAAGCGCGAAGAAGAATTCTTGAACAGAGCCAAGGACCTGGACGACATCACCGCTCAACGTGACGCTCAGAAGGCCAAGTACGATGGGCTGCGCAAGCAACGGCTTGACGAGTTTATGGCTGGCTTCAGTCTAATATCTTCAAAACTCAAAGAGATGTACCAGGTAAGCTGCGATGTCCTATTGGACCGTGATGAGATGCCGATCATAATTTCCGTGAAGATGATCACCTTGGGCGGAAATGCCGAGCTCGAACTCGTAGATAGCATGGATCCTTTCTCCGAAGGGATCATTTTCTCCGTCATGCCTCCGAAGAAGAGTTGGAAGAATATTTCTAACCTTTCGGGCGGTGAAAAGGTACGACGATATCATGAGATTGACGTTCTCCAGCCTTTGTCTCACGTGCGCACCTCTAGACCTTGAGCTCTTTGGCACTCGTCTTTGCTCTTCATGTCTTCAAGGTACGTCTATTATCACTTAACATTGTTTCTCGTCTAACGTGTTTCCAGCCTACCCCGCTGTACTTCATGGACGAAATCGACGCTGCACTGGACTTCCGGAACGTTTCGATCGTCGCCAATTATATCAAGGATCGGACGAAGAACGCTCAGTTCATAATCATTTCTCTTAGGTAAGTACAGCGCTGTTGATCGGGGAGAATCGTTGCTTATCTTCATCGCTTTAGAAACGACATGTTCGAACTCAGTCACCGTCTCATCGGGATTTACAAGACATCCAACGCAACTAAGAGTAAGTCGAGATTATCTGCGAGAGACGCCGATGCTAACCTTCAACTCTCACCTAGGTGTATCCATTAACAACCACGCACTTGCACAGATACCCGTCAATACAATTGCCAGTAAAGCTTGAGTGTTATAGCTAATTATTTTTCCTTGGTTTTCGTTCTTGCATTTGGTTTTTATAACTTATATCTCTTTGTACGGTTAGACCACGTTGTAAACTAACAGTTGGCAAAGGAAGTCTTTTCAAATGTACGCTCCGATGACCTTCGGAAGCCGATCTCTACCATTTCGGTAATTCACTTTAGCTCTTCGCTTTCTCTGCTAAGACTTCTCCGGCCTCCTTCGCAAACGCCAACAACGTCCCAATGTCGCCTTCGTCCTTACCGTCCTTCTCCAACGCAGTTTCCAGCCGACGAAATATATTCGCCATTCCTTGGTGAATCTGGCCTTCTCCGCTTGCCTCGCTATCACGGGGGCCATCGGAAGAGACTCCTTCTGAGTCGACGTCTTTGCGAAGACCACTGTCCACGAATGAGGAGATCTCCTCCATCTCAGCTACCCATCGATATGCTTTCGGTATGGAGGTCGGGACGCCACGAGCGATACGCTGTAGGAGCTGTGGCTGCGAGTAAGCCATCTCGTGGAGGAGCGCGGACGAGGTGGATGGCGATGAGGCGTGAGCCGCTTATACGAAGTAAGTAAAGAAACATTGCAAAAGTTTGATAATTGATCCAAACCAAGTATCATGGTGCAGAATAGACCTGTCGTCCCTTTCGTGATTCCCTGCGTTTTTTCCAATCAATAAGGTAATATAAAATTATATTCTCAAGAAGAATGACTGACAGCATACGACATCTTCAAGGCACTTGCCGAACCAATATCAGCGCCGTCGCCTTGAAGCGCAGTCATCTTGATACCGCATTTCTCGAATTCAATGAATTCTTTCAAGGCGGTTTGCGCGTCTTCATCCGATGGATCCGCCGATGCATATATGTGAGATGAATATGTATCACTCGGCGGTCCGCCGATGATCCCAGCGTCCAGGAAAGTGACGCCCGATCCTTCGAAAAGACTTGCGATTTTTTTCACAGTCACTGGGCTGACAGCGTTACAATCAACATAAACTTTCCGTCCTGATCTCTGTTTGCCGCTTCCCTTCAGTGCGTCCACGTATTTCTGCGCGAGATCTACCGCATCTCGGGGAGGCAAGATGCTCAGCATCCACTCCGTTTCTTGAGCCATTTGTGTGAAGGGAACGTCTTGCATGCCTGCATCGGAGGCGCGTTGGCGCGTGCGCTGGGAACGGCCATCGAGATTGGTGAACACGCTGTGTCCTGCCTTGACAAGACGAGCTGCGACGGCTGCACCCATTTCACCTGCGGCGATGACGGCGATCCGACGCGAAAGGTGCGCCATGGTTTAGCTCGATGTTGATAAGGAACGATGATAAAGGTGATAGAGTCTAGGAATGGTGCCCACGAACGATGAGAATTGGTCGGAGTACGCGGACCGCTCCCATCCGGTCTCTACAAATCAACAAACATTTCCATAGTATTTTCTTTTTTGCCGCCCATCTAATCACAAGTCTATGCATTTCTCGTACCATGCATGAATCTCTCTGAGACTTGGTGCAGAGTATTCGGGGAGAGAAATAGGATCTGACGAATACAACAAGTAAATCCCGATGTGCTGACTCGACTCTCGAGCACTGGCATAATTCGTCCCGGTCAATACCACATCTCGGCGCCTTACCGGCAGCAATCCAGAGCGTCAAATAAATCATTACTGCACTGAGTGTCAGAACACTTCCAACCAGAAATCAGTTTAGAGCCTACCTTTGCAAGAAACCTTTGTCCTTTATCTCCAATTTTAAAAATCAGAACATTGGTGTTTAGTCGAGTACAAGCTTCGGTTCCGTGCTACGCTACGGGTGGTCTCCCGCCGTTCGCTGCGTGGTAGTCTCGTACCCCGACCTTCCTGATCCGGAAGACTCATAGACCAGAGAGCCTGAGAGAAATTTACGTACGAGGGTCCTCGAGGCCGTAAGGCCTACTTCCGTCAGGAAGGTCTGGCATAGCCTGTATTGCAGCTATTGCTGTCCCTACGGCATTTGCGGCATCAACGCCATCACGCTCATCGCCGAATTCCCATCCGCCAAAAGACGGCGCGGATTGCCCTCAAGTACTGTCGCCGCACCGTTGGCAATATTCGTCGCAGTCGTCCTCTACGCTGTCCGCGCTCGTCTACGATCAATTTCAAGCCCATCGAGGGCCCCTACACGAGCGCCGCGGCAAGTGTACGCTGTCATTTTCACCGCCCGAAGATTTGTGAACGCGGGCAAGAGCGATCGAAGGTCAATGAAGCCAAACGACCATTGACCTCAAAGCTACTCGTTTGGACACCTTGAACCTCATAGGATGGGTCAGTAGATTCTCTGCTACGCAGGGTGTGTCTTCGACTGCTGTGACGGGCTTACGACACGGTGGTCAACTTGAAGGAGAACTCGGACTCGATGCAAAAGCGAGTCGTAAGGTGCGTCGTCGACTTCTCATTTTCTATGCACAAGCTGAATCAGAGTCCGTAAATAAGTAGGTGGCTGCACACGAGTTTTACGACGACAAATTCCCTCAATCATTGCTCACAGCGAGCCGTACGCCGGCCCGTACCCAGCAAAACAGATACTGGGCTTTGAGGATCATAGACTGCATTTGGTTCTACTCGTCTGTGCCTCGGTACTTTCTTCTTCAACGTCAAAATCGCATCGGCCCGTAATCCTTAACTAACGATCCGTGAACTCGGGAAGCTCGAGTCGAAGGTTCCAAGTCCGAATGTTTCGTTGTCTTGCACACCATCGCTTAGCTTTCAACATGATTCCCTAAGTATTTATTTCTACATTTCCATAGCTTTGTTTTACATATAATATATGAGCTTGATAACTATTCTTTACGACGTCATCCGTCCCAAGGTGTTTCAATGCGAACTTGAATTATGGAAACCGAATCTCTTTTGTACTGAACGACGTTTGAGGCGCGAACGGCGAATTCCGAAGAGTGTGATGGCTGCCGAAGTCTGCCGTCAGGACAGCAATAGCCATGAGGACGACAAAACCAGGCGTTCCTGAGCGGAACTGACCTCAGAAGCTCAACCCACCCATGACATAAAATTTTCTCATCCGCCATTTCATTCTCAACTGATTACATACACTACCAGCAGCGGTTCTCCTCCTCATTCCTCTCGTCCGCCTTAACTTTCCGCTCAAAAGGAACGCCAGGGAACGAGGCTAGCTGCGTGGTCTTCCGGGATGCTTCGCATCCCTCCATCCCACTTCGCTCTCTCTGGTCGCCACACCCTCCGCTTCGCACGGAATTCAGCTTGCCGGGGGCCGCGCCCCCGAACCCCCGCCCGCCTCCATCAACTCGTCCGCATTTTCAAATTATACTTCAATCAATGATGTCAAAATCAATTCCATGAAAATAAGCCTTTTGCTCACCTCTCTCCTTTTATGCTCTCTGTAAAATCAAAGTAAGATTCAGAATTATTTTTCTTGCAGATTTATAAATTCTCTAAAAATGGAGGCTCTGTGAATCTGACTCTGGTGAATGAATCTGAGGCATTGAACCTACTTTATCTGAAGTCTATACAGTCTGCTCTCTGTGTAAATAAGGGGCCCAAAAACATTTGACTTCCATTGAGTCATTGAGTTTCATTTTTTACAACTACAACTTAAACTCATCATCACATGAGTTTGCTTTTGGAAAAATGAGTGAAATTTTACATACAGATCATAGGTAAAGTACACCAATATAGCTACTGATTTTCTCAAACTTTAAGACATTGAAGTAAAGCAGGAAAACATACTTACTCACCTGGTAAATGAATCTGAAATTACACTGAGTTAGTGATCCTTCACCCCATTATGTAGGCTTCTCCCTATTACTATGGGTGCATTCTTCCAATGAAATAGTGCTGTTATAGCCCTGTAGAAGTAAAGGTCAAAATATTTGAACTTAAACAGTAGAGAAGGGAAGTCATTTTGTGGAGAATTCCATTTGTTTTGTGATTGAGTTAAATATTTCGGCATATATGCACCTCTTTTTACAGCAAGCTCTACTGGGTATGTTCTATGGAGACTCACTTATTTTTCCATATTTTTCCATATTTTATTTGAGCACAAAATGGCCTGGTTTGAGTGTTGTTGCTGTTGTGAAGCCGGGGGAGACACCGGGGGACACCGGGAATGAGAATTTCCGATTGAGGAAACCGTTGTGGGTCCGCTCGCCGGATTGAGCGATTTGTAATCAAAACTTATGACAAATCTTCCAGGCCATCGTGTTTTAGTATATAGGATATAGGATAGTTGGTGATCTAATCTAAAGCAGACCTATCATTGAGGGGGCGGAGAGGAGCCCTCCATTCTCGTTGGTGAGGAAACCATACCGGTCTGCGAAATGGGTGCGTGCCCTTCTCCAGACGCAGACGGACGAATTTTTATTGTCACTTCATCACGAAGAGGCGTCGAGGTACTCGTTTTGATTGTCGCGGTGCAAACTGGACTCGCGCGGGCACCACGGTCACGGAGCGAAGGCGTCGCTTCTTCAAGGGCAGATTAGTGGTGATTTCATTATCTGCAATCGAAGTACACTTAACATACCTCGACTAGAGAAAGCCCCATCGGAGCCACTCCCATTATTCGAATCATCCAGCTCTGCTGTCTTTGCATCGAGGTCCATACTGAGCAGCAGAGCGCTGTGATCATATTCCTCGTTTGATTTCTCGAGACTTTCGAGGACGTCCTGGACCTTTGGACGCTTCTCCCAATCCGTATCCCAGCTCAACTCTAGGACAGAGCGTACGTTATCTGAGAAACCCAGTGACGTCGCCTCAGTCCCAGGCAAAACAGGTCGGATGCCCCGTATCACATCGATGACGACAGTTGCATCCCGACGATGATGTCCGTATGGTATGTCGCCAGTGAACGCCTTCAATTGTGTGAGTTGATTTCGGAAAAGAAATTACTGGTAAGCGAATAGAAGGCTGCCAGGGAAAAGAGAAAGCATACCTCGAGCATGAGCATCCCAAACGCATATATATCGCTCTCGGACGTCGTTTTTCCTGCCTCACGGCCACTCTGCGTCGGGTCCAGCAGTTCAGGCGCCATCCATCGGGTCGAGCCATATGTCGAAGTCGACTCCGTTATCAGCCCAACCGTCCGTGTATCATGCGTGACGGCCGCGAGCCCAAAGTCCGAGAGGCATGCATGTTGTTCATCGTCAATCAACACGTTTGCCTGCCAGAGTTATTCCGTCGTAAGATGATTTCATTGCGTGCCTAAACCAAATCGTCGCTTACACTTTTAATATCTCCATGTACGAAACGCAGACCATGCAGATAATGTAGGCCTTTTGCGACGTCGACAAGCTATAGCACGGCGTGGCAGATTTTCAATAAAATCCGAGAGTAACGGAACATTACGCACCAACTCAAGTCTATTCGCGTGAGGATTCGCTTTGAGAAATCTCGCCATATTTCCGTTCTTCATCCAGGCCGAAACCATACAAAGGGAGAGCATTTCGGAACAAATCACCCCCAAGAACGGGACGACGTTCGAGTGCTTGAGGCATCTCCAGAAAACAGCCTCTTTGCAGAAGCTCTGCGAAAAAAAAAGAATTCGTTACGAGGTATTATCAAAAACGTGACAGGAAGACCGACACCGACCTTCATGACCTTCCGAACATTATCGCGGCCATAGACGCGTAAAACCTTCAGAGCGACAGCTTTGTCACGGTATTCACCCTCGAAGATGTCTGCGAAGCCCCCGCCGCATGTCGGAACATTCGATGTTCGTCGTAAGTCAGACTCGGACAAAGTGATTGATCTGGGGAGGAGACCAGTACGGGCGCAAAGTCTTCGAAGCGTCTTCTCGCACTTCCTGTGAAAGGGATCCTCTGGGTTAACTTTGACGGAAATCTGAAGTGGAAGAGCTGCTTAGAAATTCTGAGATCCATGTCGTAGAGTAGTTAAACTCTGTACCATATCAAGGAGATCGATGGCATTTTGAGCCTTATCGTCTTTCAAGTTGAGCAATTCCTGAGCGTGATCTTCTTTCACGAATAGAGTTGGATCTCCGATAAGCTCCTCGATATCATTTTGAAGTAATTCCACAATCGCATCTTTCGGATTGCCGTCCATATTGTTTACAGCCAAGTCCAAATTTGATTTTCGCTTGGGAGTTATTGTATAAGCCAGCTCTAAATACCGAACTTGAAGACGCTACGGCGAGAACTTTGTGGACTTACCCAAATATCCAGCATATCGCTTGGTAAGCTCGTAATAAGGGTTATAGCTTCCCCCGCCCGTGTCTTGTGCTCCACGATAGATTCGATCCAAGAGGATAATGCCCATTTTTCAAAATGAGCCTTGAGCGACCTCATCCATCTCGCGGTGAAACATTAAATCTGATCTCATCGAGAAGGATTAAATGGACTCACTCCGAGGCTCGCTCACGTAATTGGGAAGATGTCGAACCTTCCGGATTTCGTCCGACGTCCATATTACTTGCAATTGAGCGCATGACGTATGCTTCACAGACGGAGAGCATGAAATCACAAGATTTCTAGGGGGATTTTCGTTGTGAGTGCAGGCCGACAGTTTCAGTACAAGTGTAAAATCACCTTGTGGAATTGTAGGGAGTTACGAAGCTCTATCAATGACCAGTATATTTGCTTATCGGCCATTCCGGTGTGTTTCGGGAGTTTCGACGGTCGTTCACCACCGTTATCCTCGTCCTCGTCATCGTCAAAGAGGTCCTCTAGCTTTCGCGACGATCTGTATTTGCGACGACCACGAGGCTCAGTTAGGAAGAAAGGCTCATACTTCCTCTTCTGTCTTCTAAGGCTCATCGTCGTAAACTTGAGGCCAAGGAGAAAGAGAGAGCTATGAGCTCCAGATGCCCACACTCCGTGCAAAAATCACGCGTCTTGGGTGTGGGAGGGCGCTTTCCCATTCGGCTTTTCACTTCGTCAAAAATAGCAAAGTGTCGTAAGATGTAGTTGTCCAACAATCAACCCTTCGATTATACATACTGCATGTCATGAAATTCCTGCGCGAATAACATATGCTCGAGATGGTTGAAAGAATTTGTGGACCTTGGATGGTTTGTTCAGTTTCAATAAATTACCCAAAAATTGAATACACGAACCTGCAAAGTCAATGAAGCGCATGCATGAACAGTCGTCCGTTTCTCGACGTTTGACATTCGATATGACGGTAAGGCATTTTTTTTGTGAGACCCATCTGACGACGACGACGAACTTGTTTTCTGTGGGTGTCATGGGTCTTGCAGACTCGGGTTCTCGCGGCATGCAACAGCATACCCCCGTGCACTTCAAATCTTGGCCCGCTCGTCATTGACTCTGGCGACAGCGACGACGACGACGCTCAGTGACGCTGGACGAAGATGAAGACAGAAAATGTTCCTAGAGAGGTGTCATATACAAGTGCGTACTCAGATAATCCTTGATCACTTCAGCAACAGCTGACGCTGAGGGTTAGATTCATTCATTCGTGTATATATATATGCCTTGTCGTTGATTGATCGTCAAACGTTTCTACATGTTTTGCGCCGAAGCCAATTATTTCAAGCGGACTGACGCGCATTCGACATGAAGAAAAAACGACTTTACACACAAGGGTGCTTCAGAAGAGCGATGGTTAGTGGACATGGAGCAGTCAAAGGTGAGTTAAAAGCGGCTGTTCGTGACTTTGCGTTATCTGAGCTCAGAGCTTTCGAAAGATTGACAGTTTTACTGTTAGCGATTGAGAAATCTACGCCCCCTGCAGACTGAATCGTCATTATGGTCCCAGTTTCGCACCAAAGATGGATTCAATCGCCTGATTGGATGACAAAATCGGCTCCTTCACTGAAAGTAACAAATCCGATTGGATCAACAGACACACCGAGAATCGCGGGCTTGTAGGTAGAAGGACCACGACTGACGGAAACATCATTCGTTTGTGTCCGGTCAACTTCCAAGCGGAGTGGGCGACTGAACGCTCCAGGCGAGTAACACATTTTTATAGTCTGTTTTGGATCTTTGCCTAACTTCTTTTCCCTTGAAAGCTCCCGATCGTGATAGCCTTCCAAGCGATTGGCGGTCTCATTCTCACCGACTGAATGACACCTCGACACCTGCTCCTCTCAAACGGTCGTGAATAGTGCGTACTTTCGCTCATATGGCGCTTGACATTGACCGGATTCATCGAGCATTGCACTTTAGATAAGAGATTCCGCCCCACAAGCTTCCAATCTATTTCTACTCCCGGGAGATATAAAGCGACAGCGAGTTGTGCCCGAGTTTCATTTCGATTCCGTCTTCGCCCCCCGCTAGCAACAAAATGACGAAAATTATCAAGTCCGTCACATCCAGCGACGGTCTCAAGCTTTACGCCGACTCCAACGGCAATGTCGGGAAAACAGCCTTGGTCTTCGTTCATGGCTTCAGGTACTCAGGTGCCGTCTTCGATCCAGTTTTCGAAGATCCAGTCTTCTCGTCAAAGTTTCATTTAGTATGTGATCATCGCCTCCCTTGAATTTATAATAGTAATAATGGCATTGCAGGTTCGATATGATCTACGTGGTCAAGGCAGAAGTGGTCATCCTGACACTCCGGAAGGCCACATTTCAAAATCGTACGCGGATGATTTCGCGGCTGTCTGTGACGCGTTTGAGGTAAAGCGTCCTTATCATGTTGGATGGTACGTCCATTGAATTCTCGTTACGTATTTTATGTTAAACATAGCATAGGAGTTATGGATGTGGGTTGCGCAAACGCGCTTATTCGCTGTCATAGAACAGTGCACTAATTCGTAATCAGGCTCCGTCACATCAGATATTGCCGCCAACCTTCCTTCTGACTACCTGTCGGGATCGATCTTCCTCTGTGGCCCGACATTCCTTGGTTCAAAGCTCTACGATTTCCTCCTCCCGGAATGCGCGGAGGTCCTCCCAAGGCTGATCGACGACAAGCTCACCGCAACCGAATACGAAGATGCGCTCTTGAAGTTCCTGAACATGATGTTCACGAACGTCACCGAAGTATCCACGGAGACGAGGTTCTACTGGCGCGGCATGATGAGCAGCGCGCCTCCTATCAGCTACCGCTACCTCCTCATGCGCGATGTCGATACCGGGCCTCTCTACGCGCTCGGAGAGAAGGGATATCCGCTGCATTATATCATCGGCACAGATGAGCAGACGTTCAATGGTCCGAAGTTGGCTGGCGAGGTGGAAAAGTACTTCAAGAACTTCTCCGTGCTGTACATCCCGAAGGGCGGACATTCCGAATTCCTTCAGAACACTCAGACGGTGATTGACAGTATCACTGTTTTCGTGAGCGATAACTGCTGGCGAGGCGCGATGGAATGATTCGGTTCGTGCAGTTCAACCTCTTCATTAGGTTCGTATTCTCTATTTATTTTCGCCTAGATTTTGGGCGGATCTGATACACAATTTGTTTCCGAAGTTACATAGCGACTCCCGAAGATATGTTAACAAAGTGTCCCGACGAATCAAAGTTCCCTTCCATACTCGTACTTGCATGCACTCCCCGTCTGGTTCGGCCTTCTCGCCGACTCTCACAGCGCTTACTTAGTACCTCGCAGTGTCAATCGGTAATAAGATCGGAGATACCCAACAATGGTGAGCCAGTTCCGTTTTCGAGATTGTTGACGACGAGACGGGACGAGCAGCTACGTAACATTTTGATACTTCACGCCACAGGTCTTAAACTCAAGTCGATTCCGAATATGTGCCCGTTACCATCACCAGATTCCTGTGTGCATGTAGCATTGAAGGATAAGATTCGTTCGCACAGGATGACGACTGCGTACAAGGTGAGATATATCTATTCTCTCTCGTCAAAGCTTATTCCTCTATTTACAGTATGCATGGAAGCCCCGTGAACACATCAAGTGCGGTTCACAGGTGAAGTACGGACTGCTCGCAGTCGGAGACCCGCGCTTGTTCTCATCATTTCCATTGCACAGCATTGTAGTTCTACAGGCCCGATAGGTGCTGTGGTTTCCAACCGATCTATAGTGAAGCTTTGATTAAAACTATGATTCGTACAGGATGACTCTGAACGAAGGGCACTCGCATCTACCGGGTATTTTCGTATCATCCACGGACCAGGTTGTCGAAACCTTGATAAGGGGCATCTAGAACGCCGATAGCTTCTTGCCCTCGTACCTCTACCATCGTCATGTCCCGCAGGAGTTCCAGCACAATTAGCGCAGATTTGTTCTCGCATGTTCAAGGCAGTCTCGGGCTCGCTCGTGTTGAAACCAGCTCATCCATATCTTCGGATGCAACTGCTCGCAATCTCCCCGGGGCGGGACGAACGGTCGGACTCTTCTTGGATTGGCTCGGTGACCGTTTGGAGGCATTTCTGAACAAGAAAGCCGTCGAGAAAGGCCTTGGTCCAGAAGCTGTTGGCCAACAAATTCGTCACTTGCGTCGACATCACTTGACGACGTTTGAGATGCGCCATGAAGTGACTGAAGGCGCTTCATCCCATTCCGAAGGAAGAGCTTTAAAGAGACTTTGTAGAAAGCTTCTGAAGTATGCGAGGTAGGTTTCTTCTTTTTTTCAAGACGTGATGCTGTACTGAATTTCAAAAGCTCAAAGCTGCTTTCGACTCAAATCAAGGCTCTTGATGAAATAATCGACCTTGCGACGCAGGATCCCGTCGTTCGGCGAGAATTCGCTGGTTCCAAACTTGGGTACCTGGCGCTGCGGTACAACGAACCTTATATACGCACTTCCACTTCAAGAGCGCTCAGCTCTATCACGGAGGTCCAAACTCATGATATCTGGTCCGGACTCATATCAAGTCTTCTTCCCAATAAATGTGGCTCTCAATGGTCTTATCCCCACGCCGACATGATGGAGTCAATCAAAATGTCCTTGAGGTGAGTTGCCATTCCAATTCGCACGAACTATAATATCGTTGACTAGAGATGCATACAAGTCGTTCCGAAACCTCATTTATTGCCGCCCGATACCTGCTGCACGCGGTTCAACAGGTCTCTTCGTACAGTGGAACGGCTGCCAGCTTTTTACAATATAAAATCTGGCCTCATTACGTTGGTGTCACAGCGTCTAATCCTTCAATCATCGAGTGGTCGAATCTGGATGTTTGTCTAAGGGCAGTGCCGGACTTGGTGCACACCGAGAGATACTGGATTATACCTATTTCATTGTCGAACCTTGTGAGGTTTCTTGTAAGGTGACGATTAACTTTCGCGTTCTTTTTTCTCGCTCGTGTTCACTCAAGATTTGCATATCTGCGACAATCAGGGCGGCGCATCGAGAACCTTTCCTCGTCTCCAATTTATTAGCCAAGCCGAAGCTGATAAAGTGGACGAACGAACATGACGGCGGCATAAATGTGCGATTCGAAGAACTCGAATCGAGATTAGACACGCATGCAGGCTTCTACATTCGGCTCTGGAACGAGCTAACAGGCTCAGCCGACATCAATACACAGTTATCGTTTATTCGCAATACCGTACTCAGTGGATCGACAAAACGATTCCTCACCAGCACAATACTAAACGACGAGAGGATGATCGCATATTGTCACTTCAGGTTGGAAAATTGCCGGTGGGAACATACCGCGCTTACATTCTGTGCACTCGAGGACGGCCCATCAGAAGAGTGTTGGAGTACTATTGTTTCTGCGAGTGAGGCACTCGTCTCACACCTCTATAGGCAAGTTCTCTCGATTCCATTATATTCAAACGCCTGATTCGAATTTGTTAATCAGCGGTGTTGAAAGAGATATGTCCCTCACAAACTCACTTGTTGGCATGCTCTTCGCAAGAAACCGATACAACAAGCTTGCACTTTATTCCGCAGCAAAATCTTCAGCCATTTCGTCTGCGATTCTTAATCGTTGCTTCCAGATCGCAAGTATTTGTTCACGGCGGAGGTCTTCGAGCTCTAGACGAAAACTGATACAAGTAAGGCGGTTCTTGCAGATCGGGCGCTACCTGATAACGTACGTGATATTTCGAGATCTGATTAGTACATGATTCATTCTAACCCTTCGAATATTTTTCAAAGCAACAATCTGAGCTATGAATCTGAGCATACATGTTGCAGAGCAGGATCCTGTCATTGGCACGATTCGCCTCTCGATCCGAAATATCGTCCGCACATGATAAAGGACGCAACGGGACGTCCTGTCTCTGCGGATATCATGGTCATTTCAACCGACGAAATACTTTCCATTAACGTCGATGGCCGTATAAAACCATTTGATACGACCGGCCACCGTCCCATATTGGCGGGATATGATTCACTTGGAAGGGCGCATTACCTCGCAGTCGTCAGATTCAAGGCTTCAGAATTTGTTTTCACAAGCGTCATGGATGGAGGTTCGACAGTTCAATACGCAGATGCCGCCGGCATTCACGTCACTTACAACTTCAAAGTCGTTATGCTGCGACACGACCCGTGCGATCTCCCTTCCCATTCTCGACGTATTTCGATAGACGCACTCGATCAGACCGGACCACTTTATTGGACAAAGGAATGTTCAAATACCAAACCTCATCCCGATCGCACTGGTTTCACTCAGCAGGAACCGGCGCTAGACTCAGGCGTAGACGTGAAACTATATAAAGGTGCGTTTCTGACATTAAAATTGTTTCCAAAATTTCTAACAATCAAGTAGACATGGAAGACTCCTCAAATCGTGACATCGAAAAGGCGCGACTCGGTGGATCCTCATCGCGAGCCTTGCCTATGGAATTTCGTTCAGTAATTTTCGACATTCCTACTGGAAGGGTGAAGGACAACGGAAACACGCCTACGTTTTTGGGCTTCGTGGACGGTGAGGGGACAGGGGAAAGCGAACAAAAAATATTCATAGAAGGGTTGCGTGAGGAACTTTCACGCGTCGAGGCAAGGAACCGGATGCTGCAGTCTCAAATTGAAAAATTGCAACAAAGGAAGTAAACTGATAGTCTCTTTTATCAGACTCTCATATACTAGTATATAGGCCTCATATATGGGCCTCTAAGCTCGACATGTACAGTACAAATGCTGGCTTCAAAGTATTGCATTTGAAATTTTATGCAAACGCGAGGCACTTCTCCCGCGTCGGGCGGCCCGGGTAATCACTCGTCCGGCTTTCGCCGGTGGACTCGACGACAAATTTTCACCGTCGCACGACTTGCTTCAGCTTCCTACAACCTCATACTGTGGCAGCACCTCACAGGTATGTCTCTTTCATAAAAAAGCGACGCAAAGCCTCGTATACAGATCTACATTCTACATGTAGCCTGAATGGCTTGGCTGATCAACCGTTGGAATTGTCGTTTCCAAAGGAGCGAACTGGGTCGGATACGAAAAGTCGATTGAGCCCTCGAGTCAACCAACTACCGCTGTTGAACGTCGAATCATCGATTCTGTAGAAATGCCTGCCATTACCCGGAGACTCACACTCGCTACATAAGGTGTGAGCTTCAGCTATCGTCTATGGATTCTTCATCGCTTTATCACGAGGGCGATTATGATGCGCACCCCGAGAAGTGTATCTGGGAGTACATCCACAGCGGGCACGTAAAGTAAACTCTCACTCGATACGTCACTGACTCGAACAGCATTCCTCACCGCAGCTGCCATCACTTCATCCGAAAAATGCAAGTTGCGTAAAGAGTCAGAAGACTCTCATGCTTTGCCGAATTTCCGGGAACCCCGATACTCCGTCGAGGTTGTCAAAGTGAGATGGGAAATCAACGACTCCAAGGATCAACTCTCAAAGAATGCAATGTCGTCTCCATCTTGCAGGTAAATGTAAATTTATTATGATCATCTTAATCATACACTAAGTAATTTAGAATATCCTATCCCCAAAGGATTGCAAAAACACTCCTAAAGTTTCAAGAGAGAGTTCAATTCGACTCGGGTGCGTGGAATTGCGGCAGTGTCAAACGACTTCTATCGGATTAATACTTACGTCTGCAGTGCAGCGACCGCAAGGCTTATATTCACGATCCAAACGCTGGAAATGCCCCTAACACTCGCCCCTCACCCATGTCAAGTAAATGCCCCAGCGGAAGGCCGACCGTCTCAGACGACGCACATCTTGCCGCCCATGCGTACCCAGAGTCTTCGAACGCGTCAGATGCAACTGCAGACAATCTACCGGGGGCAGGAAGGACGGTGGGCATTTTGATGGGCTGGATTGGGAATCGAGTCGAGTCCTTACTCAACAAATGGGCGACGCGTCGCGGTCTTGGGCCAGCAGCGACCGCGCAAGAAATCCGCCGCCTGCGACGACATGATGTAACGACGTTTCAGACACGGTTGGAAAGTGCTCTCGAGTCCAGTGCTCTCTCGAAAGCGGAAATTCGATCCTTGAAGCGATTGTGCGAAAGACTCATGAAATACGCTAGGTTCGTCGCGCTTTCGTCAACTCGATATTCTCGAATTAATACTGCATCGCAGCTCCCCCGTTCTCTCTACTCAGATCAAAGCGGCGGAGGAAATATTCGAGCTCACAGTTGACGATCCGATCGTTCGTCGTCTCCTAGCGGAATCGAGGGTCGATCGTTTGGTCCCAAACTACAGGGAACCGGATCTCCTCGTTGTAACCTCGAAAGCGCTCGGATCCGTCATGGACGCGCACACGCATCGTCTTTGGTCGATTTTGATTCTCGATCAACATCTTCCTCCGAACGGCGGGGGAATTTCTATTCCAGAAGGGCTCGCGATTTCTCTTAAAGACAGTTTAAGGTGAGTGACTCGTGTAGAAGAATCGGTGTTTGCGCATCATTAAGTCTCTGATATATATAAAGTCGCCCTACTTCGTCATACGTCGCTGCCCGCTATCTTCGACGTGCACTCGAGAGCTTCGAACTCCCCTCGACAGGATTCGGACAAAGAAATCCGCCAAAAGCATCTGCGCTGCACGGGATTGGCCGTCACTACATCGAGACGGCGGTTTCAAACCCTTCCATCATCGAATGGTCCAATTTGGACGGATGCGTCTCATTCCTTGGCCACCTTCTCGTCGCGCCAGCGAGAAACTTTGAATCTGAAGGAGATCCAGACGCGCATAATCTGCTCTATCAGCTCACCAAACCTCTAATTCGGTCAGTAATATGGCTTTAAATCAGGTATTCACGTACTAATTCAGATACAGAGAAGCGCAACACGTACCGCACACGCTCTTCAACTATTTCACCGCCCCGGAGCTCGAAATGATCCTTCGTAGCTCAGAAGATTACACCGACTTCGACTACGAATTCAAATTCGAAGAACGATTCCGACTCTACTTGGAAGGCCTCACGAGGCTCGTCGGAGACGGCAGCTTGGGCAAGCAAATCAAATTCCTGCGCAAGTTTGATCGAAGAACGCGACGATTACTCAAGGACACCATTTTCTTGAACGAAGTCATGCTCATCCACTGCCATCTGGAAGCGTGTGTATCGCATACGGTATTCGCAGACCGTCAATTTCTGAATGGGCCGACCGAGAAAACTTCAATGGAACTTGCGGTCGGACTTCTGATGCTTGTGAACGGGCTTTTGATGTAAGTTCATTTCCTTCCGGTCTCGTCTCCATCTAATTCACCATATCCACGCTTTGCAGTATGAAAGACGATGTCAAAGAAAAGAAGTCGCTTGTCCCAAGACCGTCCCAACCGACTATCCTCGCCGCAAGGTCGCTCGCATACAGTCGCTACCACAAACTGGCACTCTACGATGCGGTCGACTATATAACAGACGTTCAGGGCGACTCCGTACCACCAAAGTTGTTTCACGATCTATACGAAATTGCAACAGCAAGGCGTCGCTTGCGCTTCTCAGAGACTTCGCAGATTTCCTTGGCGAGAATCTGTGTCAATGGACAATTTTACTTGTTCGTGTTCTCTCGTTTTTCTTTCATGATGATTTCGAGCTCATGTTTTCTTCTCTCATTTTCATTTAAGCCACAATATGGTTCAGAAACACTCGGAAGTCCCGGCGACCATGAAGCCGCACGAAAAGTACGGTTTAGTGGAGATTATGAAAGCCAATGCATGCGATATGGTATGTCTTGACTTCAACGGTCAAGAAATGCCTTTCTACGCGACTGGTCACTTCCCTATCCTCGCCGGTCACGACAAATCCGGGGAGGCGCTCTACCTCGCGTTGATCGAGACACATGGTGTAGGAATCGACGACGAGTACGCTTTTGGTTGCGTGAAGGACGGCGCGACGGTAGCCACGAAGCAGCCTTGGGATACACGTTTCTCAGAAATTCAAGGTTCTTGCTCTTCGGTACGACCCTTTTGATACGTTTCCGTATCCTGAAGGAGACGAGAGTGCTCGGGATTCGACGGGGCCGTTGTATTGGAGACTGCACTCGGTTGATTTCGTCATTCTGCATCAAAGCGGGATGAGCAACGAGATGTTCTCGATGTTGGATACTGGCGTGTACGATGATGAGATAGGTAAGATTTTAAATTCCTAATGGCTTGAGAGGACGGGCTTAACATTGCTTTAGAGTCGACCGAAGAATCTTCGGACGATGAAGGAGATGGGATTTCGGAAGACGTATTAAACGAATTTGCGGCATACATGGAGGCTCAAGGCCAATCGTTCAATCCAGTTGCGTGGCTCAAGGTCCCGATCGACGAATCCCTCCTGCGAGAGGCCTCCAAGCCATTGGGCGACGATCAGAAAATCCCGGAGAACGAACAAGAAAGCACGCTGGAAGACGCATTGAGAAACATGGTGGCACAAATGAAGGCTCAAGGCGACGACTCATCCGATCCAATTGGATGGCTAAACTTCCCGATCGACGAAGACCAGCTTCGCGAACTCGGTGCAATGAAGGAGAAACGAGAACGATGGGAACGCGGGCTAGAGACGATGAAGGCGTATATGGAGTCTCAAGGCCATTCCACCGATCCAGCTGATTGGGATAAGATCCCGGTTGACCAATGCGATATGCACGAGTTCCGGAAAGCGTTCGCCTCTATTCCTGGGGGGTCTGCGGGTGATCATATGGTGTTCATGGAGTGCTCCGAAGAGGACATGGCGGCGCTGACCCAGATGGTGAAGGAGAATGAGGTGATCACTTCTTTTGACCAAGCGCGTTCGAATTCTTCTTCATCTAAGAAGAAGTAATATCAGTCGAACTACTTTCTACTTCTCAGTTGTAATTGCCGATGAAGCGAATCGCAACGTATTTCGATTTTCTGGATCTTTCTCACAAATGTTGTTTCAGGCTGTCTTTTACGAATACAATCGGGTTTTCTGACCTTTACGCGCTTCACCTGATAATCCGCCAGTATCACCTCATCCTAAGAATATCCCAAAGCTGTTGATTCGGGTGGGGCTTCGGAAAGCCAAGATTTCGTACACCACCTGTCTGGGAGATTTGAGAGTGCAGAGGAACAGTTCGTCGTGCTGCAGCGGACGGTTCTACATTCGAAGCGACGTAGAAACGATTGCATTGTGTTTTCGACTTGTTCTGCTCGCCTCTTGGTTCGATCCCGACTTTCGTTCTGAACTTTCATGCATGGGACGGCAGATTGGTTCAGTTGGGTGGTGTAATAGCAGAAGTATATTCGTCGCGTATAATGACATTGAAATATGATTGACGAAGCTAGGTACTGATGCACGAATCAGTCGAATTCTAATAAGAAGCGAGCGTTTGCTGAACTCACCTGATAATCAAAGACCCAAACTCCGCCCGCAGCCATGCATGCCAATGGAGGTGCGAAGTATAGAGCTTGAGGTCCCAATAGCGTAGACTCTCTGCTCGCGGTCGGCATTGATCGATCTTGACAGACGACGGCATGAGCAGGGCGTTACTCGTCCGTTGTGCAACCCGCGACGAGGTCAATCAAGTCATTGAAGACACTTCCGATAGCTCGACAGATGAGCTAAACGTGAAGCGCATTCTCGTTCAAGAGATGATCTCTACATCTCCTTCCAGTTGGCGATCCTGCGACGAAAGTGGTTTCGGAGGAAAGTTCACGAGAGGCGTCCTTGAAGGTGATCGAACGTCGTCCGCAATTCGTCAGTTACTTTGAAATCTTCAAAGACGCATTCTGCACTCACTTTCGTACATCCCAAACATCCTCACTGCTCTTCCCCAGCCTTCTACCCGCCCACCACTCCGCCCGTCTACGAATCCACACGCGCCGCTTGTCCTCCGGGTCCATCGCCTTCAAACTCATGCAGAACTTGAAGTCCTCCATCTTCTGCCCGCACACCGCCTGGCCGCCGTGCCTGTATAGCGACTTCAACTGCGATCCGAGTGCTGTACGACGAGCGAACCGTATCGTCATTATTTCTTTCCGGGAGGACGAGAGGAAAGGATGGTTGGGCGCCCCAACGCGAACGCACCGTGGCAGGAGAGGAAGTCATCGAGCAGGCGCATGCATCCCGGGATGTCGTCTGGCGTCGGGTGCACCACTTCGAGTCTACGCACTTCTTCCTCGACGACGCTCTCGAACGTCGCGCTCGACATCGTCGTCGTCGTCGTCGTGCTCACGTTTATTTCGACGATCTGAGGACGAGATTCGTGGATCAAATTCGTGAGAAATGCTTTTCTTCCGAGCCCGAATTTTTTTTTCTTAGTAGGCTCGAATCCAGCCGCTTCTTTTCGTCCCTTCGTATCCTTCGTACGCAGGAACACTTCTTAAATTCAGGTCTATCAATGATGTAAAAGACCTCGAATCTAACAGTACTAGTCCGGCTTCGATGTTCGATGTCGCCATGGCTGTCTCTTCGCGAAGTTAGAGCTCGACTGTAAATCTTTTACATATTTTCCGTTCACTTTCTAGTAGTACATGTAATTGATATTTCATTGATCCTTGTCGAATTCGCTATCGTCGAAATCATATTCTTTGTATTGCCCTCGGATGCGGAAAAGGCGGAACCGCCCTTCTATGTTTTTGTTGTTCATGGCCGTCTTCCGTACCTCTCGGATGGTCCCGCCGCTACTCTCAATTTCTCAATCGCCTCGTCACTCACATCTTTCCACTCATCCCCATCCACAGAGGACATTTCATGGATATCAAAGCGGTGTCCAGCCTACTCGCCCTTACACCCCAATCCCTCAGTGCCAGTAGGGTCGCTCGTCCATAGCGTGTAGACAACGACGACTTCTCCGAGGCTATACGCATACTCTGATTGAGCAAGAGCGTCGTCTCGGACGTACTGCTTCGTAGTCAGGTTTCGAAGGACGGGTAGGCCAGCTTCACTTGGTTCGTCATCACCCCTTGGCGGAGATTCAAGAAGTATGTCGATCAAGCGCTTGAACCGTTCGACGCATTGACGTGATTCAGAATATGCAGCTTCAAAACCTTCATATGAGCCATACGTGACCATCTTTTGTAGACTAAATTGTAGTCTTTCTTCAGCGGATTCGAGCAATGCGCCCCACACTTCAAGAGGCTCCGATGGAGGCCAGTACGATTTTATCCTGGCATTACGTCCCTCCGCTGATATTTTGGTAGGCAAATTGTATAGGACGTTTTTCCCGAGTTGACCCCACTCGGCTTCCTCTGCGGCGGTCGCGATGCCTTCTGGGTAGTTGGCAGCGTAATCTCCGATAAAGATGAGCCTATCGCCAGGCCAGGGACAAAAATCCTCGACGATGAGGTCCTGAAGGAGCTTGACCATGAGGCGAAAGAAGTATGAGCACGTCATGGAAAGACAAATCAGGTCCAAACGCGAGTCGCGATTGTCGTAAAGGAGGAATACGATAGCATCGATGATCTCCTGGGGGAGCTTGATAAGAGGTGAGCTGGAGCTGTTATTTTAATATTTAGTAGATTAGCAGTGTTAGAGGCATGCCAAGAAGCGACTGAAGGACGTATACGTACCTGGCAATCTTTGATGACTGGATGCAATGGCTCGGAATCCTAAATCGCAACTTAGGCCTTCTCCTCAACAGCCCGACCAGTTGCTCCGCCGAACGGCTGTAGAGAATCTCACATAGTTTAAGGCCGCCGGGGTTATAGACCTGTCGCTTTTTGTCGATGTTAACGATCTTCCAGTACTGTCCCATGATGGCGCGATGTAGAAGAGTCGCGCGAGAGTTCAAGTTGGAGGTCGCAAGCACAAGGCTCGGATCCAGCCGCTTCTTTTCGAACTCCGCTGAGAGGCATCACGCATCGTCTTCCTTTTCTAGTAGGTACCTACGTTTTTGGTAGGTAGTCCCTTGATCGCGGACGGATGCCGAGAACTTTGCCGTCCGCCTGGATTCGAGGCTACTTAGCCAGTTCGTGTTGCCTTACTCCTCCATCGCTTCAAGGCTTCCCGTCCTGCGCTATGAAGAGCTCGATGAACGATCACAACTCGAATATCTACGATCAACCCTCATGATCATTCAAGTTCTCAAGAAAAAGACCCGTCTATTTTATGCTGGCGCCGTCGACAATGTAGCACCCCAACGATGAAACCCTGAGGAAGCTCTTCTTCATTGGCACACACGTTGGAGACGTGTAAACCTCGAATCGTGAATCATGATGGCTTTCAAGTCTACAGAGGTACGATTTGCTTCATGAATCGACGCAATAATGTGTAAGTTGAAAATGTACGCTCAGTTCACCGTGTGCTCGTCTTGGATGGCTGAACGACTGGCTGAACGTCATCGGCGCGAGGCTTGAAGAGCGCCATCACACATCCCTTCGCATTTCGCTCTCTCTGCTCTTTTCCGTACCCAGGCTCTTGACGGAAGCCGTCCACGAAGGATTTGTTGGGGTCGGCAACATCGTTCCGAGTTACCAACGCAATTGCATGTACCAGCCAAGGCTAAACGTATCGTGTCCAAGCTCCGGCCAAAAAATTTTTTTCTAGAAAACTTCGATATGTCGGATAACGCATCCTCGGACTTCACGGGTGCTCCTCTCGCACACTATCTTACGAATGGATTGAACCAAGTTGATTGGGACGACGGCGTAAGACATGCTCTCACCTCATGCCCACGATTTCCGCCCCTCCCAACTTCACGCGAGGCGAACGACAGGACTCCAGATGTTATACCACATTCAAATATGACAAGCTCTTGCACCTCATTTCAACGTCCTGACACCACTTTTTCAAAATTTAAAGTACTAGACCAATCCAACGGAAGAACGGACTCAAAAGTTGAATTGGGGTCACGGTCTTCTTCCAATACGTGCTTCCGAGCCAGTCCCAGTCCTTGCTGACGGAACGGATCATCTTTACGACCTAACGATGCTGACAAAACCCGACTATCCGACCCCGCTTGGCTTTTCGTTTGGCTGGGCCCGTCGATCAAGTCGATCCTGCAGGACTGCTGAGGTCATCGAGTCAGATCGATTAAATTTTCGTCAGGCTTTTAAAGGCTCGAAGGCCTCACTCTTCTCCAGTCGAAAAAAGGATGTCATCCACCTCCACCTCCGTCATCGAGCTCGCAACACGCTCAGCATCCCATCTCCCCTCCTTTTCCTCCTCAGAGATCGACCTCTCGACCTTACGACCCTGCACCGCCGATCGACTCGAAGGCCTAGGAGACAAACACAAAGATCAAAACGATGATGGAAACTGTCTGAGCCCTACGATATCGAGCACGAACGTCGACTCGTATGCTACCAGCCTTAATCGAACACGAACTTCGAGCCCGACGCGTACGTCGGACGGCTCGGAACAGCAAGACCAAAATGTATCGTCTTTGGCTCCCGTGGACGGAGGTGTCCGCGCGTGGTCTTTCGTATGTACCAATCGTAATTCTCTCAGCCTGACGATTGCTAACGTTTCTTCTTCGCCATGTTTTCAGCTAGCAGGGTCGTTCATAATCGAAACATTCGTCTGGGGACTGCCAAACTCCTTCGGCGTTTTCTTGAATAGCTATATGCAAGATCCCGGATTTTCATCCCAGCCTCATGCGCAAACGATCTTACCTCTCGTCGGGACGCTCTCTTCCGGGATCATGTACTGTTCAGGTACGACATCATCCCCTCTTGTCTATTCAATCAAATAATTATCTCTATTGAAGGCCTTGTCTTATACCCCATCCTCGCTCGCTACCCTAGATGGCGAAAGTGGACGATGTGGATCGGGGTATTTTTGTGTTGGCTAGGATTGTTCCTCGCGAGTTTCGCGACAAAGGTAAGCTTTTACTCGAGATAGAAATTCATCACTTACCATCATTCGTAGATTTCTCATCTATTGCTGTTCCAAGGCATTGCGTTCGGAATAGGCGGATGTAAGTCGATACACGTGCGGTTCGTCCGATATGCGACACTGAAATATTCCTCAGCGTTGCTCTATGCGCCAGTGATGTCCTTCCTTATGGAATGGTTTGTGCGTCGGCGAGGCCTAGCGAGCGGAATTATAAACGCAGGTTCGTCAATCTGTCTTCTAAAGAATGATTTGTATCTGATATTTTTCTTCTGAAGGCACTGCGGTCGGAGGCCTCACACTCCCCCCAATACTTCCAAAACTCATCGAAAATATCGGACGGGCAAAGGCACTTCGTTATCTGTCTTGCGTCTTCGTCCTGATAGCATGCGTTCTCCCAGTGATGCGTCCCCGTCTGCCAGAGAGAGCCATCCACGGTCCCAGACCAGGTACCGCCCGACCAAACTTCCAAGGACGCGGAAACGATGAGAGCTCCGGCGAGCGCGCACCCCAACCGCGTCCTACTTGGTTCAAGAACGTCCCCTTCCAACTCTCCATCATCGCCTCCACCGTCCAAGCCCTAGCGTACTTCGTTCCTGTGCTCTACCTCCCGTCGTTCGCATCGTCGTTGGGGTTGAACACCTCCGACGCGTCGTTGACGGTCGCGCTTTTGAACGGAGGGTCGCTGCTGAGTCGGATTGCGATTGGGTTGCTCTCGGATCGGCTGAATCCGTTTGCGCTGGCGATGGTGTGTGCGTTTGGGACGTCGTTGGTGACGTTCGTGTTGTGGGGCGTCGTCGCTGTACGGGTGGCAAGTCATTTTTCGGGCTTGTTGGCTTTCGGCCTTGCGTATGGTGCCTTGGCTGGAGGTTGGACGAGTTTGCTGGTTGGATTTGTGCGACCTGTCTCGTGTAAGTCACCTATCTTCATTTCAATCATTACAACGCAAGCTCACTTATAAAATCTCCCGTTCAGCGGACGATCCCCGCCTCGCAACAAGCCTAATCGGCCTCCTTTGCGCCGTCCAAGGCGTCGGGAACATCCTCTCAACGCCCATCGCCACCTCCCTCTTCCAATCCGTATCAAAATCCTCCTCGACTTACCACGTTCTGGTTACCAGTTTGCAAGCCGGCGGGTACGAGAAGATGATCATCTACGTGGGCAGCTGCTTCGCCGGTGCGGGCGTCCTCGCCGGGATAGGATTGCTTGCTGAACATTCGCAATCGAGGCGCGAGGTGCAACGGCCTTGGTGAAACGCGCCGCGGCCGTTCGATGTTGAAATTTTCAGGAAAACTTTCGGATGTCCGAGTCCTTCGCGCAATTGTGAGGTTCAAAATTATATAGAGTTTAGATAGATGACTTACGATGGATAATACGATACAGTAATTGATAGTACTTCATTTCATGCGTCCGTTGCTCAGAGGATTACGGTAGCAATATGTCTTCGGCTCGCTTAGCTCGAGACGAACAACGCGTCGGTAATGCGGAGCACACGTGAACGACGTCGTCGACGAGGACGACGCCTCGATGTTCTCTTCGACCGCAACAATCCCAACGACCTCCTCCGAGTCGAAGCCCAAGTTCGACTATTGAAGCTGACCTCATAATGAAGAAAGAAATCAAGTCTGTTCATTCCAGCGATGGGCTCCAAATCTACGCGGACTCGAACGGGAACGTCGGCAAAGCAGCGATCGTCTTCATCCACGGCTTTCGTCTATCCGGCGCGTGCTTCGACCGCGTATTCGAAGACGAGGTGTTCTCGAGCAAGTTTCATTTGGTGCGTCGAGATCTCATCATCTCTTCTGCCTTCTATCTGATTCTTACTTACTAAATGGCTCGACTCGGATACACCGAATAGGTTCGTTATGACCTGCGCGGCCAAGGAAGGAGCGGGCAGCCAGAGAATGCTGAAGGACATGTCTCGAAGCTGTACGCGGACGACTTCGCGGCGGTGTGCGACGCGTTTGGTGTGAAGAAGCCGTATACAGTTGGATGGTGCGTGCAGAACACTTTTAGCTCTATCCTATTTATTGACGCGTATTTTTAGGAGTTATGGATGTACGCGCAACCTCGATCTCTCCATGAAAAAAATATCGACACATTTACTTACTCTTACTTGCAATTCTCTAGGCACCGTGCTCGCAGACCTCGCAACCTACCTCCCCTACGACTACCTCTCCGGCTCCATCTTCCTCTGCGGCCCTCCCTGGCTAGTTCTCAAACACCCCGAGATCGTAGTCACCACGCTCCTCCCCGTGATCCCACACCTCGTCTCCGAAGCCACCCCGGCAGACGAAGCCAACGCCGCCTGCTGGGCCTTCACCAACATGCTCTTCTCCCAACCCGAGACCGTGCCTGTCGAGACGAAGTGGCTTTGGCGCGGCATGATGGGCAGCGCTCCGACGAAAAGTTATCGGATGGCTCTCGAGCGCGAGTCGAGTACGGAGAAGTTGTATGCGATGGGGAAGAGGGGGTATCCATTGAGGTATATCATTGGGTTGGAGGAGCAGGTGTTTGATGGGAGGGTGCTTGTTGAGCTCGTGAGGAAGGAGTTTACGAATTTCAGTGTGTTGGAGATTGAAGGGGGCGGGCATTCGGTGTTTCACCAGAATACGAGGGAAGTGGTTGATAGTATTACGGAGTTTGTGAATAATAATAAATGGACGGGTTGAAGGGATGTTCGACAGTAGAAATGTATCATTCTCTGTGAATTTTTGATAAGTACTTGTTACACAGAGACTTGTAGAAGATTTTGAAGTTATCTCTTGTAAACTTGCTTCTCATCTCCGTACAGAATCGTGCACTTCCCGGTCTTGCCGCTGTTGAACGTGGAGTACGCAATCTCCGCCTCGTCGATTCTAAACGTATTCGTGACCGTAATCTAGAAAGCCGTCAACTCCAATCCATACCGAACGAAGAAAGAAAGAAAACATACCTCAGGATGCAAATCCCAAGCCACCAACCTCTCCGTCAATTCCTCCATCTGAGCGACCGAGCACACCCAACTCCCAAGGATCGTCAAGTTCTTATGGATCACGAGCTCGGAGACGTCAAATCCTACCCGCCCGCCCTCGCCGACGAACACCACCCGCCCCCAGATCCCAGCCATCTTGAGACAGTGCAATCGTGCGCGCGCGTTCCCGCTGCAGTCGATGCAGACCTCCGGGCGTGCGTCTCCGCCGTCGCCTTCCGTCGTCCAACCTGCGGGAGGTTCATACGATAGGTCTTCTGCGTCTTCCAACGACGCATCCTTCGCACTCGCATCCTGTCCACTCGCCGTCGGCGAAGCCGTCAAAGTCTGAACGCACTCCACCCCCAGCGACCTCGCAAACTTAACTCGCTCCGAGTCAGGCTCGACGCCCAGCACGCGCACCGCGCCCATGCGCTGCGCGAGGAGGGCGACCGCGAGGCCGACGGGGCCCATGCCCGTGACGAGCACGCGGCGGTCGCGGCCGGAGATGTTTGCGCGGGTGCAGGCTGCGTAGGCGGTGCCGAAGCCGCAGGCGATGAGGGCGCCGTCGAGGTAGGTGAGTGGGGGGAGGAGGCGGACGAGGGATTGGGTGTCGGCGAGGAGGTATTCTCCTAGTAAGGATTTCATCGAAGATAGTCAGTTGGATGGGAGGTGGAGGAGATGAGGGATGAAGACGTACCATGTCCTCCGTCGCGCTGCCATCCGTACGCGCGCCTTGACGGCGATTCGCAAGATATGTATTGGCCCAAACGGCAAAGATAGCAGTCTCCGCATCCCTGTATGTGATATACGACAACGCGAGTTCCCTCTTTCCACCTATTCACAGTAATTTTCGTTGTCAGTACTTCAGAGCCAAATCGAAAGTAAGAAGATAACACACGCATCGCTGACACCCTCACCCCTCTTCACGATAATCCCGCACGGCTCATGGCCTGCGATGACTCCTCTATATCCATCAGGACCGCTCTTATGTGTCTTTGGCCGATAGATCAGCCGTAGATCTGAACCACAGAGTGCAGATGCGCGAGTTTGCAAGAGAACTTGTCCGGGTCCCGGCTGTGGGACGGGGACGGTTCGGAGTTCGACTTGACTGGATCCTGGAAGGTAGGCGCCTGTAGCAAGATCATATTAGATATCCTCCTTGAATCTGCTATTAGGAGGCGCGCAAACCTTTCATCGTCGATGGGATCTGTATTTGCGACATCGTGGATATGGTCGTGGTCGTGGAGACCCGGAGAGAAGAAACGATAGCTGAAGGGAATTTGAAGAATCCTTCGACTCCGGACCGCGGTTGACCGTCTAATGAAGTCCCATGACTGCGAGAGAGGGTATCACGGGTTGCTCTTCAGAGAGCTGCAATACAGATATGGTGGTAGCATTAGCAAAGTCGCGAAGGTGTTCGTATAGGAAATGATTCGAACTTTAGGATAACGCACCCACACCTCGGAGTCCATTCGCTTTCTCCCTATTGCCCACTAACTCATACTCATCGCCTTACACGCATCTCGCAAATTCATCCCTCCCCCTTCCCATACCGCCGTAATACACAAAAAGCCTCGAATCGATTCATTCCGATCCATTTAGGTCGTCGGGATCCGTCTGCAAGTGAAGAAAGCATTAGACACCGGCGCATCAACCCATAGCGCACGTCGAACCTTAATAGGACTGAGAACATAGTAGATCGATAGCTCTGAAGGTCTCTCTGCCGGCGAGGACGACTTTCCTCTGCATCCATCATCGCCAGCATGCAACGACATGACGACTGCGCGAGGCGCGTAAACCTCATGGATTTTGACTGTCTTCGAGAATGGTGCATTTGACGCGATCCTTTTCCAAGCTCCCCAAGCTCGTCTTATCCCGCCGTGTATCTTGAGATTCGAATTAGAGGACGGTTGGGGTGGTCGAAGGGAAAGGCAACGCGGAATGGCAGAATTTTGTCGCTCGTCGTTTGTCGAAGCGAAACACGTGGTCGCCACGTGCTGTTCTTTTGCAAGCTGGAAACGGTTGAGCGAGTTCAGTTGTGAGCGTCGACCATCGAGATGATTGATCAGTCCACCCTTCTGAGGCCAACTTCGCATTGTATGTTGTTTTGCTATTTAACGCGTTTCCGTGATGTGATTTCGAAATTCGAACAACTTGTACGTGTCCTTCCATCTTGATTTGATTGTTCTGACATTCTTCAGTGGGAATCTCTCGTGTTCATCCAGTGTCTTGTCCGAGGAGGAGAAGTGCTTACCCTCCTACATCGATATCTGTTTGATTATTTTTACGCAGCGTATAACATGGTAGATAACGGAGAGATGTGGTCGCTGCTGCAACGACACCCCCATCTTCACGCGGCCTGGCACCCCCAGAGGTTGATAAATGTCCTTCAAAAATTCTGCAGGCGACGGGGACTTCATTGACGCGTAAGTACGAGTATCTCAACCTCATTTTGCAAGCTATAGGTCAAGCTAACAAGAATTATTCACTACTGCCTTCTTCAGTCGTGCTAACCAGTACTATGTGGTGGCCAGCGCAGGTATGTACGATTATATTCAAATTGCAGCACGAATTTACATCTGAAATTCAAAAAGCTCTCTTTTATTACGACTTCCTTCTTACTTCCCAGTCTGAGATCAAGTACATTTGGCGTAAGAAATTGAATCTCGTCAGCGTTCTTGTAATCGCGATGCGGTACTTATCCGCGCTGGATTACGTCATTGTTCTGTATCTCGCGCTTCACCCTTTCAATGATGATGTCAGTTCTGGCAGATGATGTTTCTTCGTTCTGTCAGAAGATGAACGATATCTCTTTAGTGGTGAGTCCCCTTTACTTCCATTTTTTCTCGAATAGTGACGGATTGTTTGAATTTGTTTCATCAGTTCCTCTTTGGTGCGAATTCCTGGGATCATCGGAGTTATCTGTCAAGCAATAATAGCTGGTGAGTCGCATCACTTCAGGAATTACTATTGAAGACATTATTTCCAGCTCTGCTCATTATTCGAACATACGCCATATACGAGAAATCATTGAGGATTTTGTTACTCCTCGTGCTCGTCGGAATTCCGAGCGTAGTCTTTTCGATGGTGAGTTCTCTACCAATCTGATGTCCCATCTCTATTAGCTACTGTATAATGAATTCATTGCATAGAACGCATTAATCAAAACAGACACCCTGCATGAAGAAATTTCAAATACGTTTTGGGGAGATAATTCTGCGCCTGTGACGCTCTCGCCGTACGTGATAACGGTGTTTAAGAATACAACCATACTCACGCGGTCAATTTACGTACTAGGAATCTAACCTGCTTTCTGGTGCCCTCGCTTCTTAATAGTGAGTATTCCATGCTCCTCGTGGGATAGGGATAGGCTGTTGCTTATATTTTCTACTCGATGGAAGAACATCAGTCGCTATCGAGATTTGAGAAGTCCTTCATCGTCACCATCGCGTTTGATACGTTGATCTTCCTCCTCGCCTTCTCAAGAATGATCCAAACGTATAAATTTAGTTGGTCACGGTCAAATCTTCTAAAGCCAAGCTTTTCTATGGTTCTTCTGCGAGACGGTGCGTTGTTCTCCTTTTTATTACTGTGTATTTACCTAATTTCTTGCGCGATTTTAGGCTGCATCCTATTTGCGTACGAGATTCTTTCAAGAATTCGTCACTCGTATCGTAAGGCTAATTGTCATTTTCAGCGCACTGCTCGTTAGCCATGTCAATAACCTCGCGTTTTTCGAGGTAATTCTCATTGAGTTCTCAGAGAACTTCCCCATTGAATACACTAACTATATCATCCAGTCATCTTGGAACAATTTCGACGGGTCTCCCTCCGCGCTGCGAAACCCTTTCAATCACGTAGTCGTCGTGAGCTCTGGCACCAACTGCGAACTGACACACGCGTAAGTCGCTCACTCTTTCAACTCCATATTGTAAGATATGATTCATAGATATTTGAAAAGTATCTCCGTTGTCCTCGTCTCCCGCATGGTGTTCAATCTCCGCGAGATTGGAACTGAAGTATACGAAGGCACGCAGGAATTTCAAACTCGATTGGGTCGAAGTGTGAGGGATATAGAATTTCGCGCACCAACCTCAATCGCACCTACCTCAATCGGTGATAACTCACCTGATGATTCTAGACACGACGAGATGTCTGGCGTGGAATGGAAAGCCTGATCTATATTGACCTCTTTCTCGTGGTTACTAGTCATTCATGATTTTTTTTTCATAAGACGTACCGATGCAAGTCTTATCGAAAACATCTATAGCTATGATGCCCGCATTCGTTCCTTATTCTAATACCCACCATTAATATTTATTCGCTACTAGTATGATCAACGTAACTCATTCGATATTCTGCTGAAAAGTAAGCCTGCAAGGACTTCGAGGGGTACACCAGCCAATGGCGGCCGCGATCGCTGTGTGTGTGCTGCGTGTCCGGTGTCCTCGATCTTTTCTTCCGGTGCAAAAGAAATGTGTCTAAGTAACATTTTGTATCGTGCATCAAGCTTACAGGATAGAAAGTAGTACAATAATGCTACATTGCGGAAGATATTCAAGAAACAGGCGTAGTGACGGTGCAACACACGGAAAGTTCTTATGTACAGAGAGACGGGTTATGAGGGATATGATACAAAAAGAAAAGGAAGAACATGCTACAGAAAGCGGTGGAGAGACGGAGGGCTGATATGCAGGTAGGAAATGAGAAATGCTATACAAAGTGGAAAGCGAGAAATATTGTACAGGAAAGCGATGAAACGACAAGGACGAAATCAGATTGAAAGGAAAGGAAAGGAAAGGAAATGATGGTCCAAGGAAAGCAGGCAACGTATGAATGACAAGTGCGACGAACCGGGGCAGACCGAAATAGAACCAAACGAGAGCGATGGTACGTTCAATAGTGACGGGTTCAGATGCTCACTCCCGTCGGAGGGTCGTCTTCGAGATTAGGGTTGTAGAATCTGGCGTCCGCAGAGCTGTTGTCAAATTGTCTGACCGACCGGTACTCCACGTGGCGGAAGAAAATTCGCCACGATTTGAATCGAAAGAATACTGAAGGAAGTAAGTTGGAATGTAAAGATGGACAGACGAAGTCGATAACGTACGGTACGTCGCTATCCCTGAAACGAACAAGTAGAAAGCAAGCAGTCCTATAGTAAACTCCTTGTTAGAAAGGATCGCGGACGGATCAAATCAATCACGACTCACCTTCGGGAGTTGACTCCATAGTTCTTTCCCAGAGAGACCCAAGGTGACGAATCGAAGCACTCCGGCGAAGGAGATCGCGACCAACGCGTACGGTGAGATGAGCGGATACCAGCGTAGACGGTCGAAGAAGACTCCTCCTGGCTCGGATAATGGCAGGAAAGCGACGAGCGATGAAGAATCAGAAGATACACCGTGACCAAGCGCACCAGAGGGAGAAAGACGCGACGGGCGTGGACGTAATTGGATGAGTTGTCGAGGCGAGTTGGGTGGCATCCGGTTCGGGCTGCGGGTAATCGGCACGGCACGGGTAAAACCTTGGTGAGCCGGACAAGCCGGTCTTGAGTCAGTATTTTCGTCGCGCGCATCTCATCCTCATCCTCGATGTCAAGTCAACGGCTCTCACAGCTTCATTACTTTGCTCTCTAACTAAGACGAGATCTTAGTTCAAAGACTTCTAAAGAATCGCTATGGATATCGAAATCGAGAAAGAAACCTTTTCGCAAGTTGAAAGTAGAACCCTGTCACGGTCGAGTCGGACTTCGACGAAAAGCAAGTTCGTATCTTCGTTGCTCCTCCATTTCGACACATTTTTTTCTCATCAGATATATAGCTCAGTATGAAAGCTATATCGGGACTTTGAGGTAAAGATTGCTCAAAACAGAGCTGCAGCGCTCGGATGATTCTCCATCATGGAAGGCGATCGTGCGATGAAGAAGTGATCAGCTTTCGACTCGGACACCGACACGGGAACATCATCAGATATACCTCAGAAAGCCCGAGTCTGTGAGGACACGCTCGATGCCCATCTTCACCCTAACACCTTGGTATTTGCGTCCATCTCATGCGTCTGCCAGTGCTCGTTCGCTCACTGTCATAATTTTCCTTTCTCCAACACTGCGATGCGCTACGACGACGTTGCCATCCTCTTCGCTACTCTCATTTCGCTCTTTCCACTCCTTTCTCTCTCCCAGAACGTCGTCGTCAACGGACCTGCGCTACCGTTCGCAGTCAAGAGCCCGTACTTAAACACCTGGATTCCCGGCGGCGGGTTAGCGCCTCATACCGTGCTCTTCAACCCCGGGCCAACGATCTGGTCGACTGCAGTCCCACCCGTGCGTATCCCTCCATTTCCTACACATCCTAGACATTCACGAACGGAATTCGCTGTTCTTCTCTAGCTTGACTGGTCGTGCGCCGTCTGTTTCTGGAGTACGACAAACGCTGACGGGAGCCCCGATTGCGGAGATGGCGTCGTCGTGATGAAAGAGGCGAACGCGACGAGTAACGAACCGCCATTGCTCCTCTCGAATATTACATCTGTCGTCCTCACTCCAACGCGGACGTCCTACCTCATCCAAGCTGGCGCCGCAGAGCTCAACGTCACGTTCTTTACACCCATAACAGTGCGTGCTATCACCCATTCTTCTCAACTGAATCTCTCAATCTCCCACATTTCTGAACCTGATTTTCTTTTCAGCCGACAGATTTGACGCGCCAATCTCTACCATTCTCCTATCTCTACATCACAGTGACGAACCCTCCCGACGCACCGCAAGGTGGCGGAGTCAGAGTTTACACGGATATCACTGCAGCGCGTAAGCTTCTCACTTCTCAATCATATACCAATCCAGTCTGATGATCTTGAATCCCATTATGAAACGAAGAATGGCTCTCCGGAGAAGACATCGCCGCGAATGCATCCAGCATCATCGACGACGAGTTGATCGTCCTCATATCGCAGCTCGAATCTCCTCAGCAGTTCGTCGAGATCGATGAACGCCCTCAAGACGGTACTGTCTACTACGCTGCGAAAGCTGTACGTATTTTCGTATTCTATTCGATGCGCCCAGCTGTCTATCTGATTTGAGACCACCTTTTTCAGGGCTCAAACGTTCGCTACCAAGTAGGGCAGGACATCCCAGTACGCACTCTCGCGACGAATAGCTCAGGCCTCCAAAACGTCGTGGATCAATCTTACGGATCGAGGCCATTGGATGAGTCCGTGCCCATTCCCTCCTCTCTCTCTCTCTCTCTCTAAAACATCGGTTGATCTATACTTATTTACACTCTAGTCCTCAGGTCGACGTATTCGGAATCTCTTTCGATCTCGATCAACCAAATGATGGTGATCAAGGAAACGGCAACGGCGCTTCACCACCGCTGCTTTGGGCCGTAGGACTCACGCGCGACCCCTCCATCGAGTTCACATCTTTGAACGGCTCAGCGCAACTGAGAAGCTCTTACTTTTGGTCGAACTTCTCGACTCCCCGAGATGCAGTTCGTGTCATTTCAATTCATCATCATCACGATAAGATATTCAAATCTATGTTTTTTTGTTTCTCAATAGATCTCGTTTTTCCTAGATGACTTTGACGATGCTCTAGCAAGCGCCAATACATTCGACGCCCAAATCCTCGATTCAGCAAACAAATACTCCAGCGAATACGCAGATCTCGTCTCGTTGACGGCGCGCCAAGTGCTGAGCGCTCTCGAGTTTACGCTCCCACAAGATAGTAGCAGCTCCAACTCTTCCGAAGATGTGAAGGTGTTTGTAAAAGATTTTGACGATCTCGCGTCCGGAGGGTACGTCATTGATATTGATACTCGTCTTGTTGGTATACTGAATGGTGTTGATCTGACGCCTTTCCAAGGGTGAACGCAGTAGACGTGCTCTACGCCGCGCTACCACTCTTCATATACCTCAACCCAGATATCGTCGGAATGGTCCTCAGGCCCTTACTCGAAGCTCAGGACGATCCTTTATATACTCTACCTTACGCTGCGCAGAACCTAGGTGCGAGTTTCTCTCATTTTGATTTTATTTATCTTCTCTCTAATATGCCATGACTTTCCCGTTATCTCAGGAACCAAATTCCCTACAGCGACGATCCAAAACTCTCAACACAACCTTGGAATAGAACGTTCGTCATCCGTCATCAACTTCCTCCTCTCACTCACTACTTATTGATCTTTTTTTTGCTGAATTGCTGAATTTCGCCTGCCCGCTGATCATCATCAGAATCTGGCAACATGTTGATCATGACGCTCGCACACGCGCAAGCGATGGGAGATGGGTCTATAATCGGGCAGCATGTGAGTTTGATTTCAATAAGCCATTTCTCGCGGAAAATAAACAAATGGAGGAATGCTGATTTTTGTTGCAGTATTTCTTGTTGAAGATTTGGGCCGAATATCTGGTGGAGAATAGTATGAATCCGGGAAGCCAGTACGTACCTGAACGATACTTTTTGGCTTTAGTTTATTCATTAATTCACTGACATGAATCTGCAGGCAAACGTCGATCGCAGACGGCATAACGTCCCCGAACCAGACGAATCTAGCACTGAAGGGCATCTTGGGGATTGGCGCGATGGCCCGGATGAGCAACTTTTCAGGCATACCTACAGATGAAGCTCGATATCAAGTACGCGTTCTGACAAAAAGAATACTTCACGATGTTCGCTGACATCGGAATCAAAATTCGAAGGGGATATCTCAATCGTATATGCAACAATGGCTTTCACTCTCCGTTTCGTCAGATAAGACTCATCTTTTGGGGAATTTCGGAAATGAGACGTCCAGCGGCGTCATTTATAATTTGTTTGCGGACAAGCTTTTGCAGTTGGGGTTGGTACCGCAGGCGGTGAGTCCCTCTGAGGAAAATTATATGTCGTTCGATTGTGGATTCGATTTCCTTGGTCTCACAGATTAATGACATGCAATCATCGTTTTACGGGAATCAATTAAGTGAGCCCAAATAATGAGCTCATAAATCGTGTATTGAATGTTGACCATCTGCTTTACTCGTAGCTTCCCGACAATTTGGCTTGTCATTGGACAGCGCAAATCCAACTCTCGGCAGAGTCGGTGAGGCTTCATCTTCTTCTCATATCTTCTTCGCTCAACGATTCTTCTTACACTTGACACACCACCTTAGACTGGACGATGCTCGCGGCATCCGTAGTATCAAACAACGATATCCAGACGCAGATGATCTCTCAAGTACATGCGTACGCTTGGAATGCTGCTATCAGATCTGGTCCGTTATCGACGGTTTATGACCCTACGGCGGGTACGCCTCGGGGTGGGTCGAATAGGTGCGTGTTTCAGATTTCGCGAATAATTCGGTTGTGTTTTAATCGATTGGTGCTTCGCCCATTTCAGCCCCGCTCTTGGTGCTATATTCTCCTTGCTAGCATTAGAGTCAGCGCTTCAGCTCTTCTTCATCGAAATACTAATCCAATTCGCATCACGAATGTATAGGAAGCCAATCCAAAACGTCACGGTCACGGTCAATCTTAATCCTTCGAGCGGGCAAGGAACCTCTGGTAGCTCATCACCCTCATCGCACGGCTCACATACGGCCATCGGCATCATCGTAGGCTCCGTCGTAGGAGCGTTCTTCGCAATTTCTCCCGCAGTGTTTTTCTACTTTTACAGGAAACGTAGAGCGGTGAAGCTGAGGGGGAATAGTCATCGGCATATACAACCGCTCGTCTCATCTGGGGCATCCACTGCGGGGGCACCGAGACTTACGACTCGGCACACTGAAAGCGAAACTGCGATGACGGTGATGACGAATTCGGAGACAGGCTCGAGAACGCAGCTTGTCTCCCAACCTCCTGTTCCCGCAGCCGCTGGCATCGTATACGCAGATACGAAAGCGTCGCGAGTAGCGCACCAGCTCGTCCTCTACGGCCCAGACACTCATACCGACGGTTTAAACGAATCGTCCTCCGACCCCTCACGAACGACGCGCTCAGGCTCAGACTCCTTGCAGGCCGTCGAGTCTCCCACCGAGAACCTCAACGACAACTCCATTGACAACTCATACGCATACGCATACTCCGATCACGACGAGATGTCTCCTCCTACGACCCATCGTACCTCATCGATGTCAGAGGTGCGGCGAATGCGCGGACAGCTTTCGAATTTGATGCGGGAGGTCGCAAGGATACGGGATGAGAGGGTGCCTGTTGTTGGCGTTGTTGTTGATGATGGTTCGGAGGCGTTGCCTATGTATGAGGAGGCTAGGAGTCGGGGAGATTGATCTCTCTTTTCTTTTCTTTTCTTTTCTTTTCTTTTCTTTGGTTTGATTTGGTTTCATGTTTTTTCTTCTTCGGGTATTGTGGAGTCGATTCGTTATTCCCATTCTACTGTACCGTACACATTTTAAGAAAATTTTGGATGGTCAACAGAGAAATGAAACGAAAATTTCCGAAAAAGAAGAGTAAAGCATTGAAGATGATAAACGTGCGGTAAATTCGAGACCTAGAAAGCAGAAAGGTTTACGAAAAAAAGAGGAGAGGAAAAGTGAATGAATGACAGAACGTGCGGTCACGCGTCCCTCGACCAGCAGCACTACGCGGAACTACGCTACAATTATAATGTCTGGCATGCACGTCATTGTCGCTATTGCGTGGCCTGCTGGACCATATATTTGAGGACATTTGAGTACTGCAGAGACGAGCTGGTCGAGGGACGGTGTAAAATCGCACGACTGTCTCCGAGTCTTCAAGAAGATCAGTAGATCAGCTTCATAGAAATCACTCGGAATTCCGAGATGGAAGGGGAATTAAGAGGAGAGGAGAGGAGAGGAGACGTGTAAGAACGAGCAGAAATTTCGATTTCCTAGAAGGATCGCCCCCTCGACTGGCCGGATTGTCGCATTTCCCAGGGAAACCACCACGCGCGAACCAACCGACGGTGGAGACGGTTCCACAGCGGAAGTTTGTTCGATACAAGGATGATGGTGTTAGAGGCGAATCGCGAAATCCGCCAGTCGGGGTGGTGTCGGTCGTTGAGCTGCGATATGGGTAGCGAAGATGTACCCGGATTGAAAAAGATTGGAGAGAAGAAGATCGAAAAGATGAAAGTCGACGAAAGATGAATAAATGCCAGAGACTTGGATCCGAAAAAAGAAAGAGAGAATCGTGCATCCGTGAGTCAACGGAAGAATGGTCGTTAAGTCAAGAAGAAAGGCCCCTCGAAAGCTCAGACCAACCACCGAGAAAAACAACGCCAGCCATGCTATAATAATGCCATATTCGAGGGGATGATGGATTATACGTGGTGTAGTGACATATCTGTCAGTCGGAGAGCATGTCGAGGGGTTCCAGGTTGGTGACCGTGACGGAGACACGCCGTCGTCAACGTCGCGGCAATAATGATGCACGAATAAATGAAAAGAAAAGAGAGGAGCAGATTAAAGAGCTGCGAGGAGTTCGGAAATCAATGAGGTGTGACAAAAAATAAGAAAGGCAAGCTCGAGTGTGAAGCACAGCGAACAAGACGAGAGAGGACTCACACTTCTCCCTTCAACGATCGCTGTCGATCGCCCCCCAATCTCAGCTCTACAACTCTACACCGCAAGCACCAAGCCTTGTCTTCTCCAAATTTCCCTCAGATCGAGAGTTCCGCCGAGTTCTGGTAGAGGTTCGAGATGCGTGCACTCTCGATGTTGACGACATCTTCATCCGGATGTCGCAAGTTCGTGAAGTGGTTCTCCAGCCTAGCTAGAAGACAAGCGCGACGTCCAATTTGTCTTCATCACGACGGTGGTTCGTCGTCAACGATGCTAGATAGACGAGGTCCGTGTCGAGGACGACAGCGTCGACGTGGAAGGCGAGGATGTCCACGACGCTGATGCTGGCTGCCGCATTCACACGACAAGCCCTCTTGCCTTCACACCACGACGACACCCATCCTCTACAGCCAGTAAGCTCGCAATTGACCAGATACCGACGGAAGCTCTCATCAAGAATCGAAATTTTTCAGTGACATTCATCCGACGTACGTGTGATCTCGCAGACGGAACTGGTCATCGCAGTCCGCTCCTCGACAAGGCCTCAACGATGATGTCGTGCACGAATCACGATTAGGGACCGAGCCAAATTGATTCTGAGAGCCGCGATGCTCACCTATATTCAAGTTTGAATAGATGTCTCGCGCGATTACGAGCGCAAAGCGTCGTATCCACAAAACTTGTAATCGATGGGGATGAGAAGATAGCAGCTAAACCTCTCTGGTGCGTAATTTCTTCTCTCTTTCCATTCGACTGTCATTATCGACGCGTTTTATCAGTCTTCAAGGTTATCGTGTTTGCTGGATACCTTTGTCGTCGTCTACAAGTCATCTACAAGTCACGCCGATCGAGGAAATACGGCATCATTGACAGTACCCGCTGAGTCGTCATGTCCCTCGAGTTGATAAATTTTACATTCCATTTACCTATCTATTTCCCCCTTATTCCAAAACCTTTGCTGTAATCAAAATCTTTCACGTTATTCTGCTCGACACCGTCGTCATTACCCGCTCTTCGAATCCGCACACGCCCCGATGGCGACGCCAAAAGAATGTCGTACAATACTAGCTACCACTGGATCATTGTCTGTGTGGGATTTACGACATGTTCGCGCGCGATGCCATCCGTGTGCGGTCGTACGCGTGGCTCGATGCGGTCGTATCTTCCCTTTCACCAACTTTCCTTTTCCGCGAGACTTCGATACTTTGATTATCACTCTATGACCCCGTATCATCTACCATCTTTAAATCCGCCATTTCTTCCCTCACATTCGAATTCGCTAGGAGTACCGTTTGGGTGACGTTAGACGTCTTTCTGAGGCGCGTACACTCTCGATTGCCCCCTCTTGTCGTTCCCATCTTTATTTCCCAATAGCAATTGGGGACCACTCGTTCCAATTTTAAGTACCCGCCCCGCCGAGGAGGACTTGCCATGACTGCAGCCAACTTCTCAAGGAGCTGAAGCTCGTTTGTTGGAGTTCGGCTACATGAGTTGTTTTTCGTGGGGCGGCCTCGACAAAATTGTTTGACGAGGATGTGATGATCTGTGCACGTTTCCTGTTTCTCTTCTCTTCCTTTTCTTGCTTTCCCCCCTTTTTCGACCTTCTTTATTGACTCAGCCTTATCCAATATCGAGTTGAGGAAGTATGATGGAATATCAACGGGATTAATCCACAGGGTCTCTTCCATGCTTCACGACTCCGAGGGTAAATAGGCCACGAAGATGCAATTGGTGTGTATACTTGCGCCCTTCACGATCTTTTTCTTGTTTCGCTAACTGGGCTATATGAAACTTGAAGGTGCAATCTGTGCAAATGTTTGTGTTATTGACATTTCCTCGTTCCGCTGACGTTACAGCACGACTACCAGACTCAATATCGTAAGTGTGTGTGCACATGCCTTGCCTTCAAACGATACGTACGGACTTACTAATGTAACACTCACATAGGCCTCGACCGCACGCAAACTGCCCTGGTCTTGCTAGCTGGATTACCCAGGTGAACGGTGCGCCGAAGGCGTTACAGCTCTATCGTCGTCAAACCTAATATCACATAAGTTTATCTGCGCAGAATCTGCCTTCGGCGCACATATAAGGGCTCACCACGCAGGCCTCGAAGACAGCAATTTAACCGACCGAAATACCTGGTGGGTAGCACGGCAGCGAAGGCATTGGCCGGCCATCGAGTACTTCAGGGCCTATCAAGCAGTCGATTATGACTTCGATTCGTTTCAAATCTCCCGAAGCGCGGAAAATGAAGGCCTACATGCATGCCTTTCGAAAGGAGGGCGATGCCAATCGGCGAGCGCAGCTACTACTTGTGAGCGCGATGAGTTTGGTATGTGTTTCATGAACTGTCGAGGAATTTATTGCCGCTTATTATTAAGAATTCGAGGCCCTCTTGCTGACTATATAAAGGGGGACTTGGAGGCTCGAAAAAAATCATCATAAACAACGATTTTCAAGCACTCGAACTCGAACCAAGACACCGAACATCGAACGAAATGGCGCAAGCACAAGACACATTCTCGCACTACTACGAGCTAGACTTTCAAGAAGTGCAGAAGGAATGCGATGTCAGGGCGTTCCGAAGCAACGTCGGAAACCCAATGATGGCGTTCCATACGATAACTCGCGGGTCAGTCGTCGGGTACACGACGATGTTTTACTTGAAGCCCGGGTATTCTGGGTCCAACGCGCCAATAAATGTTGCAGACATAACTTGGTATCCGCTGGATGATATTCAAGCTCATGGTTCTGTAAAGGTGTCAGGAGGAAATTTCCAGGATTTCACGGCAGAAACCCTCCTTCCTCGTCTTCCTGAGTGAGCTCTCCACCACGTAAAACCAACCGTCTGGATTTTACTGATAAGCGCAAACGTATTCGCAGCGGAACGATAACTCTCAATATTTTCGGCGTCACCTACTTTCTCAGGTACGAAGGTGGTAACGAAGTCGGCGTGTATTACTACAATGGATCTCGGAGGGTCAAGGTCGCAATTATTCGTCGACCGGTCCAGAGCAAATTGAGAATCAGCCTTTCAGACAACAACATAACTGTTCCCGCAGGAACGCCGGACGTGATGGCCAATCTTAGGGATCCAGCTCGCCCTCTGAAGCTTTTCTTGGCTGCGATATGTCTTCTAACTCCCGGCCAACCTCTTGCCGCTGTGGGCTAATCCGTACGACTTTGGACGCAACGAGAATGACGAATCATACTTGCGCCTAACTCGTGTTCTCTTCCGTCTGTACTCTGTGTAATTGGATTCTTCATCAATATACTTCTTTAATGGTAATAAGAAAGGAAAAGCTGTCATATTTTCTCCTCGTGACAATGAATGTGCTTCAAAATCCCTTCGCCGGCTGCAAGGGAATCGAACCAAGTGCCCCGAGTCCCCAGACTAGATAAGAGTGCGACACCTATAGTATATGGGATTCATTACATTGCCATCTACAAGGCTTAGTACTAATAGATGGGTTTTCCGTCGTAGACGAGGAACCGTCCCGGCATTCGGACCGTGACGCGTGACGTTCATGTCAGAGCCAACATTCACACGACGACTCGGAGCTCTCTTCACTTTGCACGACGACGACGTCCATCCTCTCCAGCCTACAATCATCTCAGACTCCGATGGCGACTCTTTCGAACAATTGAAAACTCGAGCGTCATCCACCTGACTTGATCTCGCAGAGGGAATTAGTCGCTGTGGACTGCTCGTCGACGACTACGACGATGTCGTGCCCGAATCACGCTTGGAGACCGAGCCAATAGCAATCGTCCATATTCAAGTTTACGGTGCGCTACTGTCAGTACTGAACTAATTCCGTCGAAAACTATCAACTTACGCTACGTTAAAAGTTTGAAGGGCACGTCTCGCGTCGTTTGTGGGCGCAGCCCGTCGTACACACAGAATTCGAAATATAATCGGTCGAGATCTGGACGATCTTGGAATGGAAGAGAGCAGCTAAACCTCTTTGGTGCGTTGGCGCATTTCTCTTTCCATTTGATCTTCATGAATGACGCATTCGTCTCATCATAAGGTTCTCGCATTTGTTGGGCAATTTCCTTGTCGCGATTCATGCGGATCGAAAAAACGCGCCACTGGCAGTACCCGCTGAGTTGTTTCTATCGCATACTCATATTCTTTAATTCAGTTCATTTTACATTTTACCTCTATCCATCCCTTTCGTCCCTTCTTTCGCCATTTTTATCGCAATCTGCGACTCTTCGTGTTGCGCTGCTCGACACGGCCGGCATTGCCAATTCATCGAATCCGCTCACGCTCCCGATCGTGACGCCAAAAAATGTCGTACAGCACCAACCGCCACTACATAAATTGTTGTCCGTGCGTGCTTTTACGATATACTTATCAGTCACAGTGCTTGCGGTGTGCGATTGTAACGTGCAATTACGTTTCGCGTGTCAAATGCAGACACAGTCTTCTGTCACTCTTTCCTTTCCCTTGACTTCGATTCTTTAGTTGTCATTTTATGACCCCGCCTCATTTATCATCTTCAAATTAGCCCTAGAGATGTCCTTCCTCACTTTCGAAATCTCTAGGAGTACCCCTCAGGTGACGTTAGGCATTATTACTCTCTCGATCGTTTTTTTTCATCATCATCTTCCCAGCGTCCCTATCTTTATTCTTCGGACGTCCTCGTTACAATTTAAGGACGCGCCTCATGGAGCTGGACTACGGTCACTGCAGACGACTTTACAAAGAGTTGGAGCTCGTCTGACGGATTTCGGTTATGTTTAAATGAACCGGCTTCAGGAGTTTTTCCTTCGGCGATTCAACAGAAGTAAAGCATCATGCGGGCTGTTCTCCGCATCTCTTTAGTTCCGAAGCTGCCGCGAACTTCCATAACCTTTCTTTTCTATGTTTGTTGTCCGCTTCTAGCTGTAAAGTGCGTTCTCCAGCGATCTACGAATTTATCATACCTGATAATTGACACATACGTTCGGCAAGAACGTAAATTTAGAGCCGTCGTGCTATCTCGAAGTTCTTTAGATGGACAGAACTGTATTATCCCTCCCTTTTCATAGTTTTGAAGTTCGTGACTTCACGACAGTCAACGGCGCGTTGTCTCCATTCAGTCCATTCATAACGCCTTAACATGACACTCAATCTTGCATCTCTGATCACAAGCACAGATCTTTCGGCTCCAACGATCATAACAGATCGAAGCCCCCTATTGAATCTCCAAATAACTCAAGGTTCATAAAGACTATTCGCCGTGAACACATGCTTTCCGCACAGGATGACGACTACATCGAAAGCCAATGCCGCGCATGGTCGCAAACCGCTGAAGTGGAATACCGATTTCTTCCGCCATTTTCTTTCGTGTACAACGTTAGCGCTAACTCCGTACATGGATTTCTCGATCTAAACTCTCAAGTACGTTGAGATTGCCTTTCAATAAGTCTTTGGAAGTGCTGATTCTCTCTTAAGGCAGAGATGGGCGTATTTTTAATGCGCCTCGAGGAATCTAAGCGCAGGTGATATGCGTTACACGCTGTCAGATCTATCAAGAGGTCAGATTCGAGATCAGTATCATGGTCAGAAGCTTTCACTCGCGCCGCATGTCGGTGCATGCATCATTGCTGTTCCTCCGTACTACGTGCGGGTGGGCGTGGATAATCTGGTACTCGTCTTTAATAGTCTTATGTTTGACTATAAAGCAAACCCTCTCTCTATTCATCCTTACCAGGACATTCTCACTATCTCGAATCGTCTTATAGGCATACTACGATGGCTTCGAATTTCTTGGACCAGTCAACGCGGGATACACTCGTCTTTCGGGTGCGTTTTCAATATTCAGACTCATTTATTCTACGTCTAACTATTTCTTCTTATGCTCGGATCCACTCCTCTAGTACACGATAGGTGCATTGCCATTGAAATTATTTCCAAACCTGATCGGCAACTAAGTTTCTTTTCTTCACTCATTGCTCCGCCAGTTGCGACAACTTGCTTCGTCGTAAGTCTGCGACATATTATTGGCCTTCGCTATCCTCGTCTCAATACTTCTCATCTCTAGACATACGAACACTTGATAAACTTGGATTACGAGGTAAGATCAGATTCGAATATGATAAAAAAGCAATGACTCATTGAATTCATCTTCAACCCTCGTGTCCGTACTCGTAGATCCGATATCTGTGGCAGCGTCGCTTCACGTTCGGCTCCTGCCTCCTCTTTTTCTGTCGCTACTTCCCCATTGCGCAAATATATGTCTGTATCGTCGGTGCGTTGCTTGGAACATATCCTCTGTTCGTGAAACTGAATCGTGCATCATCGTTCAGAATATATTCTTACGACCGATCTCTTGCCATCTGTAAGTTTCAACGCCGTCTCTCACTGGACGTATCGATATATATATTAAGCATTCTCATGGTTTCGTCAGAACTGCAAGTCGCTTCTCAAAGCGAACTCAGGTGCGTTTCCAAATATGTGTTTGCTCTCTCTTTCGTGCGCCTGATTCACAGCACCACAAACATAGGTCTCGTTTACCTCCAGTTTTGTCTATCCAACCGTGAGTTCTCTCTATACATTGTCTTATAAAGCAATATCTCATCGCAATTTTTTCGCACGAAAAAAAGTGGTGCTCTATACTCGCACGTACGCCGTCTGGGCGGGTAATAAACGCGTGCTTATGACATTGATGGGAACATACATTGTATGTCATCTTTCGTTTTCAATCTCGAAAATCACTGACGCTGAGCTTTTGTATTCAGATAAGTGCAGCGGGAACGGCGTATACTGTCTACCGCTACGTGCACGGTATTTCTGTACTGGGTTCGTATCTACTCTGTTACCTTTCACTGTTTAATAGGCTTATACGGAAATTCTCCTCTGAAATTTCTATCAGGCCTCCGTCTTTGGTCAGGCTGCATTTTCCTCGTAACAGATCACACTATCTTCTACGCGCTTCTTGGAAGCGTGTTAATGGAATCGTGTAAGTTTTTATTGTGCGCACCCTGCTACTTGTCTTACGCTTATCATTCCCTTTTTCTTCGCCAATTATCAATCACATCCTCTCTTTTGCGGGAGACAGTGGCTCTCTGTCTGTTACTCTACAAATCAGTGTAACATACAAAGACGATGAAGAACCGTGAGTCGCGTCCCATTGCAATCCGCAATCGTATAAGCAGAAATTATTTACTTAACAATCTTGTTTACAGTCCAGATCCAGCAAGGCGGCAGGACGAAAGTGAGTTTATTGACAGTGATGGCGCAAGATGGTAAGATTCGATATATCTTCGTTCTCTGCTTTTTGTCTTCGCTAAATACGCACTTCCTCTCTTTTGCTCGTTTATTCAGGGATGGCATATTTCATCTTCAATACGAGTAGGTTTCTGGGGGTCTCCGTGCACGATGATCTGCTAACGTTCTACTCTGGTAGTGTGTACAATTGCCAACATGATTGTCCTACAACGCGCATCGGTGACCAGTGCCAGAATACTCTGCGCTACTCGTAATGCTGATTCTTCCGTTTTTTAAACAGGCCGATTACCGCGACTTCCTCGTAACGTACGTAGATCTCTGCTCCCCTCTGTACCATCATACTTACACGGAATATGGAATATAACCTTACAGCACACAATCTTGCGTTCAGAACGTACTCTGTGCACGTCTCTTCTTCCACATGCAGACCGTCTACAGGAACGGGCCAGGGACTTCGACTATGTCATCAACGACGTTCACCGACGTCAATGCAAAAGAGTTTGAGATGAGGGAGCAACATAGGCGAGAGCCGAAAGCTCTTCGAGTTGCAGGTGGCCGTCTCTTCGCAGAGGACGCAACATGGACCGGGTATGTCTTTCCGTAACAATATTCATTCGAGGGCGATATTTCTTTCTGACTTTTTGTGAATTTCTCTCTTTTTATTGTTGGCATTTTGGGAACAGGCTCACAACGACACACTCCGATGATTCAGAGATTCTTTGATTGAAGTACGTGCAAGGGGACACCGCAGCGCCTTGGATTTACACATTCGTCCTTTGTTAATCTCATTGAAATGGGAGCAAATTGCGTCTTCATTATGAGATTGTGCTCTGCTCGTTACATTAACTTTATTCGGCTTACTTCTCGAATGTTTTCTTTTCGTTTTCGACTGAGTCATAAGGCCTCAGGTAACTCGTTCCGAAATCCCATTACACATCAGTTATTAATCTAACTTGGCGTCCCACCGCGCGTCGGGATTTATCGATCACCAATTCTAGTACAAGTAATCAAATGCTATCGAGATCTTGAGTCGGTGACGCAGTAGGTATGAGGATAGCAGCGGGGCTCGTCTAGAGGAGCTCTTCGACGCTTACAGGTCTAAATAAGACTTTAAAGTGTAATCTGTGTGCTTACCAGGATCCTTTTTGGCGCCTACTCATTTCGTTGGTTGGAAGGAAGCTGGCACGCGTAAGAGATGCTGTACCTCCATCGCCTTCAAACTTTAGTATCTCATAAATTTCCTCACGCAAACCATGCCATAAACACAGCATATAAGCGCTCACGCAGGCCTCAAAAGATGCGAACTCACCAACCGAAATATCTAACACGCGGCGCGATAGCGAAGGCTTTGGCCATCGAATATATTTTGGGCCTCTGTGCCTACCGAGTAGTCGATTATGAGTCTGCTCCCATTCAAAAACCCCGAAGCGCGAAACATGGGGGCCTACATGTACGCGTCTCGCAAACAGGGCGATACGAATCGGCGGGCGCTGCTAATACCTGCGAGTGCGATGATTTTGGAAAGTAATTATTGCCACTTACTTTTTAGAATTCGGGGCCCTCGCGCTGACTATTTAAAGGGGGGAGCATGGAAACTCGAAAGAAAACATCACAGCAACAACTTTCAAATACTCGAGCTCGATTCAAACCACCGAAGACCGAACGATATGGCGCAAGTGCAAGACACATTCTCGAACTTCTATGAGCTAGAATTTATCAATACCGAGGAAGATTTTGGCGTCCAATTCTACTTGCACGACCGCGATCGTTCACCAACGAGAATATTTTCAGCGAAAACTTCTGTCGGGTTTACTGGATTTACAACGTACTTCTCTACCGTACATGCAGCAGGACCCGCTGCAAACATTACTTGGTATCCTGATGGTAGCGCCCAAGCTCATGGAGAATTGAAGATGGGTCAGAATTTGGTTCAATTCACTAAAGAGCAAATTGTCCCGCTTGTTGGAGGTATCCCTGGAAGTGCTTCGTGAATCTATAGTATTATCCTTCTGAAATTTACTGATAAATAGAAATACATTTCAAGTGAGCAGCGAAGCTTTGAACTGTTCGGCACTTTTTATAGGATCGGTCAGGAAAATAATGGTCGATACTGGCAGCACGGCGTGTGGTTTCATCGCAATGGTATTCAGTGGATCAAGTGTGCCATTATTCATAAAGAGGGTTATAACAAACTGAGGATCCGTCTTTCCGACAACGCGGCAACTCTTGGACTTCCGTTCGATGTCATGGCGAATCTCAGAATTCCTGGCCGCCCTCTGAAGCTCTTCTTGGCTGCGATATGTCTCCAAACTCCCCTCCCGCCCTTCACATTTTAATTTCGAATGCATTTGCATGCGTCTCTCGCGATCGTAGTACGAGTTGTAAACTGTACACATACTTGGATGTATAGATATAATGTTTCAAGAATTGCTACTGCTGTCATTGGATCGACAAAATGGAATTGTCGATTGCGCCTCACTTCTCCGTGATCATATTGTAGATCAAAGCAGACGTCAAAGATAGAGTTTGTGTCGACGATTCGGAACAGCACCATGTACAGAAAAGATTATAGAGAAAGCTTGAGAGCATCACGCGCCGCCACTCTCGAGCCAACGCAAACACCGAAGTAACAGCATCTCCAAATATTCCCTCCCTTAAACCGCAATCTGCTCACCACAAAGATATGTGTCATCGAAACACCCTCACCGCCTCGCCTGTCTTGTTTGTTCCGACGAACGAACCCAGCGTCAGGAACGTGCGAACTCAAACGCACTCTGTTCCGCGGAGAGATTCGTTATTGAGTATCGAGCAGGCGAGGGGTGAGGGGGCGGCGACGTAGTGCGCTGAGCAGAGCTGAGTATACGTGTGCTGGAAAGAACGGGAAGCGAATGGTAATTATGAGTTGAGGAGAAAGGGACGTAAATAAGGGAGAGGTGAAGATGGAATGAAACTCGAAAATTCAAAAATATGGAGAGATAACGTCAAGACAGACAAAACGAAGTCCCGTACTTCATAGCAGGGCCACCCTCGAGCGAACGGACAGGGTGTACGGTATGTACGGCCATGCACGTACACGTTACTGGCATAGATGGCCGTACGTGGATCCGCGCCGACGCCAGCTCTGAGTAATATCGATAGCGTGCTGGCGTCAACAGTGAAAGGAGCGTGGGCGTTGGTGGAGGCGCCCTGCACGACCATCGAGGGGAGTCGGTGATGGGGGACAATGATAGGAAACCGGGGAAATAAACGAAGAGTGCTCGAGGAAGGGACGAAGAAAGTACTTCGAGAAATTCATCCCGTATTTGAAAGTATTCGGAAAGCGTGACTGATCCACCTCCCTGGGTCTCCGTTTTCGGGCAAGAAATGTCCTCGACCACCACAAACACACGCGGGTGTGGGGATGTTATAAATTGAACATCATACGGCGATCGCGAACAGTGTCCTCACTGCGACCCGAGGAGGTGGGAGTGGTGCGCAACATTTTCGAATTCGCATCTCGAATGAGGCCATATCGAGATATTGACTTTCTGAAGATGAAGGTGAATGAGTTAGTGTCGATAATAAAGAAGAGAACGCCGGAAGAGGAATGAAGAAATTTATTATGCTCAGACAGGTCCAGATGAAGCAATCCCTCGGCAATCGCGTACCACAAACGCATTGAGCCGATACTCTCGTACGAATCAACGGATTTGGTCACATCCGTCATGAACGTGAGTAGCAGTAAGTAAGTCTGACGCATGATGAGCCGAGGGGTTGGGATTTACGAGGACAGCGTGCATTCTAAAAATATTAAAGAGAGTAAGAGAAATGGCTATAGCGGAGCGAGTACCAGTCGAGTGCATCTCCCGACGAGCGGAGGACATCGCCTACCGGCAAAATCAAGCAACAGCCATGCGTCTATATGGAAAGTAGATTCTCGAGCACAGACATTGCATTGCGCTCTCGCGAGTCTCGTATCGCCGGATCGCGACAAAAGAATGATGAAAGAAGATGAATGAATGAATGAATTCGGTGTAGAGAGAAGAGAATGGCAGTAAACCCAACTTGAAGAGAAGAAGGAGGGAAAAGTATTGAAGAAACAAGAAATCTTCCAAATTGGCACTCACCTCCACGTTCACGTCTGCGATCGAGGCTGATCAACCTCGATCAACAGTTATCGCGTACGCCTAACATCTCCATTGCCAACGTCCAGCCTGTAATCTGCCTTCTCTCTCTAGGATTGCTCGCCGATCAAGCATCTTGTGACGTACGAAAGACGCGCATGAACGATTCGAAGCGTCCGTCCAAGCTGTCGTCTTCATCTTGAGGTGCAACCTTGAGGAATGCGGCGGTTCGAGTTGATCGTGAAGAGTCTGGTGAGATACTCGTCGGCCAGATGGGCGCGTTGTCCAAAATTGCGAACGGCAAGTATTGAAGCAAGAGAGCCGGATGGTCATGGGGTTGTCGACGACGTCGAGGGTACGTGCTCGTCGTTGTCCACGACTCGATGACACGTTCACACGGCCAAAACGCTTCTCAACTGCTTTCATGGCTCCCATCCTCCTTCCACCATGTCCACTGCGCACCCCCAGCATCGAGCTCTCTCTTCGACATTCTCTTCAAGAAATATCTTCAAGATCTACCCGCCCGAACACGAAAAGAAAAGTGACTAAACTTGAAACAGCGGGAGGCGTCTTTGCTTCGACGACGAATGAAGACGGACGACAAATCATCGATCCATCTACAATGATCTAGCCGCCATCGGTCACGGCGGATGGCTATACGACCTGCTTGCAATCTTGGTGCGTCTTTATTTCAAAGAGCTTCATCCGATGGTGTATCGATCGCTCTTTATTTCTCAGGTCACATACGGACAAGTCATCGAGGCTTCCGGCGAGCTCTATTCCCAAATGTTTCGTTTACTCTAGTGCGTCTTGCCTTCGCAATCTCTCATTAAAAAATCCACATTCTCCTCGCTCTGTATATGCTTCGGCTTTCTTCCATTTCTCTCCGCTTTTGTTCGGCATTATGGCGTCTCTCATCGCTCCCTCACCTTCGTGTCTCCCATTTCCTTTGTAATGCCAGTTTGCGCGTCCTTCAGCATGCTATCTGGCATTTGTTGCCTTGAGAAACTCAGGTGAGGGTGTTGTGCTTTGCAAAACTTCGCCTTCTTCGTGTCTGATGCTCTGGACGCTGCATTGTCCTTAAATTCGGCTGGTTATCCGCCCTTTATATTTGCAAGTAACGCATTTCTTCGATACCACCTCCAGATTCGCTTTATCTTCATAATTCCATTTCACTTCTATCTTTGTTGTACCCAAAGACGATTATACGGCGTTTCTTCTTCATTTTCTCACTATTATTCGCGCATCCTCCCTCATCGATGTCGTACCTTTCGGATACAGAGTTGCTCATTTCTGCTCTTGACATCACTCGAAGATTATGGCTTTTCTCGATCATGGATGCGCGCACATGATGAGGGTGGGCGCATAAAGCTACGCGGCTATGCCTCGTCGATGACCTTTCAAGCGCGCTGTGCTAGTTATCAACTTTCAATCCTATGTCGATGTCAGTCTTGGTCTCGATCTTTTGGCGCACTCGCTGGTGTAAGTCAAAATCGAGTATGTCTCCAACATTGATGGTCGCAGAAATCTCGACACCCTCTTCGCAGCGCAATTCGGTGACGGGTCTCATACGTCGGTATCGTCGCTTCTACCACCGTTTCTGATGATGACAATGGAATTTTGAATTACATGTACGTTGAAACGGTGCGAGCTGCGATTCCTGTCGATCCCAGGGAGGATTGCGCTTCGAAAGTTTGGGAAGAGATAACTTCTGACTACTTTTCTGTGATTTTATCCCGATTATTCCTCTGCAGTGCAGTGCATTCGTCGCTGTATTTCGCTTTTCTTCGTTCTTTCCTTACTTTCTCTCAAACTCCATTTTTCATCCCTGACGATGGAGGCGTAAACCCCTCACAGTATCTTCAGGATACAAATACATGTATTCTTGGATCGCTGCCCGCCAGCAACGTTGCTATTTTTACTGCGACTCACAAGCATTCCTCAAAAACTTGAAGCGCTGCGAGGGCGAACGTACGCCAAACCGCTCTTTTGGATATTCATTAAATTTCTCGAGTGAGCCTTCTCTCCTCAAGTTCTCTTTCAGCTTCCGCGTTCTGGTTTTAAGATCTATTGCTTCACTTCTCTCGTTTCTCGGCCCTCTTTACTCAAAGATGAATGCTTTCCTCCATTTATCATCGAGTCCATCCTCGTGTCCTTCGTCACTTGAGCTGCATTCAAAAAGAGATACTAGTACTGTTCGGACAACACTTCAACTTTCGAAAAAGGAGTGTTGCTCCTCGTAACTCTTGCGCAGAAGTGATCTGGTACGCCGGAGGGCGCGTGGGTGCGGCCCAGACATCTCGGGGAAGTTCCGTATTCGCTTCGTTTTTCAGATCCTTTTATCGCTGGGGGAGCCTTCGTTGATGAATGGCGTTCGAATTGTTTTTGGCTCGTAATCCCTTCTGCCTTTTTTCTATTCACATTTAATTACCATTTCTGTCCTTCTCCTCTTCTTGGAGACGGAAGAAAAAATATTTCCAGCATATAGAGTATTCCCTCGCGTCCTCAATCACACAGTGATTGCTCTACGATATATGGTTAGCTTTTCGTCAATTATGTTTTGATGAAGAGTGGATCCTTATGTCTTCAAATTCAACAGTGCGTGGGTGAGGACGCGTGGATCTTACTCAGCATGGATTCTCTATTCGTTCTTCGCGGCGTTTCTTTTTTTCATGCCTATATGTTCGTGTCATGCCATTCGTTATTTTCTTATTCTTTCTCTCTCCAATTTCTTTCGATCCTCGTATACGGCGTAGTGGGTTAGTCAATATGACTCTATTCGGCCGTGATTTGTCTCCCTTGTTTTTCGAGCTTTTATTATTTGCGTCTTACTTTGAGAATGGCGCAGTGTTCTAGCGTCTTCTCACTAGCGTTTTTGGACATGCATATACACACATATCGTTAGATTTGTAAAAAAAAATACATGTACATCTGCTATTGAAATCAGATAATCTCTGTGAAGCGAGTCCACGATGCGGTGAAAGAAGGAAAAGAAAGGTAAGTTCGACAAAGGCGAGGCCGAACATGCGTCTACGACGTAACTTGCACCGCAACAATACGCGCCCTCAAAGCTCAACAAGTGCCAGAGATGACCCCACAGAGCCGTCGCTCAAATAAGTGCGCGAGGCATTCGTGATTCATATCTTGTGCTTGAAGAGCTCGGAGGGCGGGAGCTCGTCCACGGTGAATTCTTGTCTTTGCGCCCGACCAACCGACCTCGACGAAAACCAACGCACCACTAGTAACATCAAAAACCCGCCTTCTACCAGCACACAATCGAGTACCGAATGAACCAAGCGTAACGATGTGCGTAATATCGCAGCTTTTGATACGCGGATACGGGTGTGGATTCTGCATGGCGGGATAGGCGGAAACTTGAACCAGTGGGGCGTTCCGTGCAACGCAAGATATACGTAATAGTAAATCACGAAACGCACGAAAGGTCGTCGAAACGAGAAGAAAATGAGGAACAACGCAATGACGATCGCGAGCCGTGTTACGGCGCACCCCTCGCCCCATGCAGCTTTATTTCAAAATGTTCATGCCATTCATCACGCAAGTGCGTAGAGCACATCCGGATGGATGGCAGTTTTGATTCTGAAAATCTGAAGACCGATGGGACGATAGGGTGAGCCTTAGTCAAGTGCTGCGATGTAATTGTCGTGCCGATGAAGAAGAAACGAGATAAGAAAATAAAGAGAGAGAAAGATAAGAAGAGGTGGAATGAACGAACTGCGTGCCCCATTACGGTGCTCACCGTTTCGCCCTTCCTCACCGCTAGCAGAAGATAGGCCGCAACATAGAGGTACCGTGCACCCGCAAGACGGAATAAGCACCGGCGGAGCGTAGGACAACTCAACAATGACGTCCAGTCGGCCGTGGTGAGGGTGGGGTTTCAACGGATTTCAACGGCGCTATGAGAAGAGATAAAATGGAAGATGACGGAGAAATAGAAAGAAGTCTAGCAGATAAGAGCAAAAAGAAAGAACGGCCTGAAAAGCGGAACGACGATGATCGTACGAACGTCCACCTCGAGTACGAACAAATACCTGAGGCACGAACGACGGAGAAGGTTAAAACGACGTACACGTGGGTCGATCGATTCGTCTCACTCAAGCCCTCATGCTCGATTCTAACCACCCCGAGTCCATGGAGAATATGCCAAACCGTCCGCTTTGAAGTGCGGGCGAAGGGGTTAGGTTTTCTCCTTGGTCGGCAGCGGGATCGAAATGAGGGGTATGAGTTCCAAGACGGTAAAAGCGACCCACTCGTTGGTGTTGTTTCTTCGCCACCTTCCCCGTTACGAGGATAGGAATTGCAGATTCAAAACGAGACACACCTAAGATGAAAGGGATAGGGATCACAGCAGAGGCGAAAGAGCCTTGCATGCCAACATCCCTCCGAGTCGAGCCTACAGAGATTATCTGGTGTACTAAAAAGAGAGAAATATCAGGAATTCGACATCGTCAGAGGATCATTGGATGTAAGACGTACCAGAATACGTCAAAGCCAAAAGGTCTCGAAGGTGAGTAGATCGTTCGAGATGGCTCAATGTTCACTGTTCCGTTGAAGAGGGATCCGAAGGAGTTCGAGCCTGGACGTGCCATTGACCTCTTGGACGTTCAGATGGTCGAGATTCTATCATCAAAGATCGTGAGATCTCAAGAGGAGAAGCTATACGAAAGGCGGAGGTGGTGGTGGTGGTTGAGGACAGGATGAAAGCGATGGAGAGCTTCGTGAAAGAGAGCTCTGATCGTGTGAACCTCCTTCCAACGACCGCGTCGTCGTCAGACCTCCTCTTCCTCGTTCTTCCTCCTTAAATCCTTCGACCTAAATACGAGTTTCGCCAACATCTCGACTTCAGGATGTCAGCACGCATGCTGGGCGTCGCGTTCTTCATCTCGTCCGTTCAAATTCATCTCGTCCCTCAAGCTCGAGGTCGGGCCTCAAGATGACGTGGACGACTCGTCGATGCTTTGGAACTTCCGAATCGACGGCAGACCTATTGCTTTGCAGATCGTTCGATGAACGGGCATATCTTGAAGAGAGGAGGATCGTAATGCGTCGCACGTTGTCGTTGGGGATGTTGGAGCTCTGAGACCGAAGGCGATCGCAAAGTGCGTGCTTTTCTTCTCTCTCTTCGACGGTCTTGTCCTTATCAGGGTCTCTGTACATATAGACTCACCATTTTTCAAGCCTTTTGACGTTACGAGAGCTCGTACGCGCGACGACGTGCAAGTCTTTCCCTTCATCCCAAGCTTTCTCCTTCGACGTCGTGTCCCCAAGCGGCGGTGGGGTTCCCTTGAATCACCATCGTCCGCTCCTCTTGGTCTGAAAGTTGGTCGATCGACTGGGTATCTCGAGGAGAGCGAGAAGAGGCGATAAACTATGCGTTGGTGGTGTTGAGGAACGAGATCGAGGACGATCGCGAGGTGTGTACGTTCGTCGTCTCTTTGCTTTCACCATCTCATTCTGCTCTACGTTCCTGACAATGGTTCTAAGAGACCTGTTCTTTCAACCCGTACAACCTCGAGTAACGTGAACTTCCTACAGATCGCTCGACCGGTGGAAGATCAGGAGAGATCAGCACGGTTCTGGACGATGCAATGCTGGCGAAGGAGTTGGATGGTCGCGATGGAGGACGATCGGCGTCGATCGCAAATGTGAGTCCCGCCTCGGTCGCAACTTTTTCATCTTCCTTTCGTCCTTATTGCACTTTTCACCTTTTCCACCTCCATCCATTCCTCCTTTTTTTCGTCCCCATCTTCATTCTTACCACGTCCGTGTCATCCACGCCTATCACGCCAACGAATCCCCCTCGGCCTACGATGGACGCCCCGCCCACTTTCCACAGCAATAGCGCGCCCACCGAAACCACGATGGTCCGCGATTAGCTGTTGATAAATCCCTTTTTCTGATATCGGAGGTCGAGGGACGCCTTCGGCATGATTATGCGCGTGTTTTGCATCCGATTATTCCGATACTCCAGTTATTTTATTTCCCTCACAGCCCTCATAAATCTACCCTTAAACCCCCTCGACTTGCATTGGATCATGGACCAAACAACCACAAGCTCCTTCTCAACGCTTCGCTCGTTGGTCATGAACTGACGTGGTTTCTCAATTGCTTCACTTGCGGTTGGGGGGCTGGAGTGAGGATGCTCTATGTCGGGCTGTTTACGTCTTTGCGTTACTTCTTTCTTTCCGCTATTCGGGGTGTTGCCATACGAGATCGATGGCGATGGCGAGGTGCACTCATTCGTCGCTTTTTTGTCTCCGCCAAACTCACTTCAGTCTTACAGATGACGGTGAAGAATCGTACATTCGAATCGTCGACACTTGCGATGTCAGCGCAGGAGTCGGAAATAAGAAACGCGGTCGACGCGGAGGTGACTCCCATTTTTGTTAAAGATTTCCATCCGTCCTTCGTCGTTGTTTGTCCTCATCGGACATTGTTTCTCGTTTTTCCTTGTATCTCTTCACTCTTTCTTCTACCTTTTTCGAACATCCATCGCATGCCCATGTCGCACTGCAGGATCACGCCATCAAACCCCTCGACACGCGCGGAGCCTTCCTTCTTACCCACATCGCTCATGTGCTGCCTTGACAAAGGCTGCACATCGATGTTGTGGGTTTAGACGACAACTTGGGTATCGCGCACGGAGAGGGATAAATGTTATGTGTGCCGCATGAGATTTTCTTTCTTTCTTGCGGTTGGGCTGTTCATTCTGACCTTGCTTGTATTGTGTTTTTCGAACTTCCACTGTACATATTCTTATTTTGATATCTTTACACAGTTCTTACATGCTTCGAGACGAGCATTCGATAGCTATTCATTTGTTCTACATTTACATACATAATTGCGAATGAGAAACACGCGCTGCTATGATAAAATCAACGACAAAAACGTCCCAATCGTCGGACGACAGGATGTTACAATATCAAGTCGAGCGGACGGAAGAGCGGGTTCCTGTTTGTACGTCACCTTGTCGCAGAGTTAGGACTGAAGAAGTAGACAGAGCGAGGGAGCGAGTACCGTACGAGAACGGTCTACGTCTGTGTTTTCGAAACTTTGCGTGCTATGATCGGCAACCTTGCATTTACTCTAAACGACGTTGACAACGGACAATATGCTATTACGCTTCAGCATGTATATACAGTCTACGTCATATTTACTTGATTTCCGATTCATCCGCGTACGAGACCGTGACTCTGTTCCCAGTGCAGTTCAAAAGAGGAAATATCAGTTCAAATTTTCTCGTCAGTGAAGTGTATGACTCGGAACTACGCACCCAGTCCACGTCGCATCCTCTTCGACGCATTTATCAAAGCCACGCCTTCGCAGACGCACGTCCATACCTAACTCCGTCAAGGGTATATCCGTGGAAATCGTGGTGTTCGTACTCGAGTCCTTACGCGCGGTCTGTATGTGGAAGAAGAGGCGTGCACAGAGTACATTTTGGACGCAACATTGTGTCCTAGTGATGGAATATTTGGATGGGGATTCGTTATCATTCAGTGTTTGTACGGAATGACGTACGGTAAGAGGAAGTCCCGATTGTCATCCTTAGAAACACGGATCAGTGTTAGGCTCGATGATGGAGCATAGTATTGCGGGATAATCACCGATGCACGTTGGAGGACGATCATGTTCGCAATCGTGCAAACTAACACAGCGTAAAAGAAGCATTTATCAGTTGCATGATTTTACAGCGGTAAGGAGAATCTGAAATTTAGCACCTATTGTAAAAAGGAAATACACTATTCCTGCGCGCAGGAGGAGAAAAGAGTTTCAGTAACAAGCGCATGACAACATAGAAAAAGCGACAATATCTACCATCTTGTGCCATCACAGTCAGCAAACCCGGCTTCGGTCCATTTCCATCCCTAATCTCAACTGTGATAAAATCAATTCGATCTGTCAGTCGGCTTCATCTGGCTAGCAGCTGCGTAAGGAGAGAGGTACGACACTCAATGTTCTTCATCTCTCTCGCGTGCTTTATCGATTTGTACAATAAGAGGCCAAGTGCGACTATATTCCGCGATCGACAGTGGAGGTTGATGAGGCATCATGATAGACTTGAGATGCGAAATATGTGAGGAAAATAGAAGAGACATACGTGAATCCATAAACACACCCCCCAAGATAGAGTAGAAAATACTGTGATCGGAGACGAGGATGATGCAACCCGACCCGAAGTGAAAATCTGTGAGAGATCCAGATAATTCAGCTTGAAGGTAACTCATAAAATACTAGAAATAGAAGACGAACCCTGCACAGAGGCACCCCGCACAAACCGGTAGATCGTATATGCTATTCCAACTTTACTAAGCTGAGCAGCGGAACATGAACATCAACTATTCTATAAATTGATTTCTGGCGCGGAGAATCGACCTACGATGTACGTCCCCGCCAATGTAACAAGCACACGCTTATTATCCGCCCGGACGGCATATGTGCGCGCATATAACATCACTTTCGAAAGGAATTTAAAATAGCAAGGAGAAGGAGAGAGAAAACGTACAAGTTGAGATGCAGTATTGGGCGTAGACAATGCCTATAATGTGACGCATAATGCGAAGAGTCTATGAAAATGGAAATATTTCGCACTTGCGCTGCCTTTGAGCATCGCTCTACAGTGCTAGAAATGCATGGCAGAGAAAATGAGGTAGAGTCGGCACAGTATCTTGGAAAATAACACTTACGGATGGCGAGGTATCGCTTGTCAGGACGTATACTGCCCTCCGAAAGCGCAAAACAAATAGTCAGTGATGACTAAAGTGATTTGGAAGGAAATGACACACCAACAATCGTGAGGAATATCTGCGCAACGGGCAAGTAACGGCATGCAAAAAGCAGGCAGGACCCGAACTTAAATCGACGCGACCAGAGATAGCGAACCTAAAAGACTTGAGGGTAAGAGGGTGAACTAGAGAAATCGTTGCGCGAAGTGCACACCTCGTGGTCGAAGTTGATGACATATTCGTACATCTATCATGCCAAAGTTTAGTGCCAATATTGAGACAGTAGGTCGTGAAGTAGACTAACGACGAAGCATGTTGTCGCAACTGTCAAAAGAGCGTTGACGGGTGAATAGAACTCTTCTTCCGAAATTTAAAAGAACGTCCGATAGGATATATCATACCTATGGTATACTGAGAATACGGTGCATCATCAGTAGGCGAACAAGAGAAAACCAACACGAACAACCCGACCACGACGAAAGGTGAAAACGCACCCGGAATAGGAGATCATCTCGCATCGATTGGATCAGAAGTTCCGATGCCATCTCTAGGAGAATCTCGAAATGAGGACAAGAGATCGATTCGCTGCAGATGGGCGGCTCGCTGGAACCACAGCGAGCGACTGAGACTTTATAGACAGAAAATCAGAGATCATCAAACATCAGACATGAGGAGGATCTCGTACCTATTTCCATTTCGCATCAGATTTGTTCTTCCAATCCGGAAGAAAAGTAAAACTGAAGCTTTGAGGAAGAAGGTGGAAGCGGCGTAATGTTGTATTCTCTGTCAAAGATGAGATCATGCGTAAAAGGGAACGCAAGATACTTACTTAATAATGCTAAATTGTTTGCAACAAATGCAGGTTGTTATTAACCGAGTAGTTCGAGGAAAGGCGCGATCTGCTTTATGCGCAGCCGACCTTCACCATATATTTAGTCGGCTAGAAGATCGTATCAATACCGCGTCAGATGTCCGAATCACTAGTAAAGTTCGAGAAGTGGAATTAAAAGGACACGGATATCCACAGATGTTGGATTCGGTGAAGCCCGAGTAGAAGCGATAGAAAGAAATAAAATCCATGATCGTTCACTTATCATTCTCGAGGAAATATGATCGTGTCCGACCATCCTCTGAACGTCCGACGACGCGCAAGAAGCAGCGAGCGCTCTCTCCCCTCCTTTATCATGTCCTCATACCAAATTGTGCAAAGACAGCGGTGTTGGCGACATCTCGCCTTCTGAAGGTTTTCGTGACCAATTTGGGTGGACATTGAAGAGTGGGAGAGGGCGGTGAATTATGGTGTGTTCAACGTCGACGCGAGGGGCTTCGCGTCTTGAAAGGAAGATAAAAGATAAGGAAAAATAAGATGAGACTCGCATCGAGAAATTTTCGCTTGCGTCGAGTCAACCGAAGAGAGCGCACTAATAAGCATGATAAACGAATAGTATCAAATCGCGCCTTCTCGACACCCTCGCGGCCTAAAAAAACCAAGACTCCAAAGCACGACAGAGTTTTGTGCATCACAGGAAGCTGCGATGAAATCTGATGGGCTTGTATTTGAGGCCGATTTGCTAGGACTGCAAGGGAGACGGCTATGGTCTGAAATCATAGGTAGACGAAAGATGGAAAAGCTGATCGTCGACCTCGAACCATCGCATGACGACCGAACCAGTAGTGAGTGCACTTACCCTCGCTCCATACCATGCCTATACGACAATACCGATGCCATCTAACTCCCACCGGCGAAGAATGCACTATGCGGATACCGGTTCGATGGACGGCAATTCGCCCGACATGGACTGAGCGAGGGGCGTGCACCGACAAGATTACGGAAGTGGTGCGCTTGATATGGGGAAAGATATCGAGAACGAAGGGTCGAATGGAGACATAAGAGAAAATGAGAAGAAAGTTAATGTGTTGCGATCTCCGCTACCGTCCTCCTGCGACCCTCACCATTCTCTACTTTATACAGAGACGCCACATACCAGCCTCCGCAGAGCGGGTGCTGACGGAGCACGAGACGTCTCAGAGTTGTGCATAGAATGGGGGTGGTGAGGGGTTTAGGGCGGATGGCGCGCTGCTTTTTCGCGATTTTGCGTCGCGAGGATTGTGAAAGAGAGTGAGTGAGGGGATAGAGGAGTATGAAGAGAAATAAGAAAGAAAGATCAAAAGACGAAGACATGCCTCTATAAGAACGCGCACATGCGCGACGAAGAATCGAATCTGCCAAGCGCCCGTCCGGTTTAGGAGTGTAGATCTCGACCAGATTGTGCAAGTTTTTCTCCCCCACCATCTTCTCAACAACCGTAATAATAGATGCAATGTATCCCTTCGACGTAATTCGACGTCAAGAGAGCCGCGAGCATTGCGTGCGACGTAGCGACGGCGAGGGATTTCAATGCGCTGCGCTGAGCTGCGGACACGATGGGGGTACGAGAAAGGGACGTAAAAAAATATGCTTCCATGAGATGTCGTGAAATAAAGTTGAATTGAATGTTCAACGAAAGAACGGATGAGAGCGCCAATGAGAAAGTTCAGGAGGAGGAGTCGACAAGAAAGGAACATTAATCCTTTTGTGACACGGTGGACAACACGCTCATGACGCGAACTGCTTTTATCCCTATCCTCGCCCTCTCCAGTCGACCAGATGAAATATATGACCGTCGTACATAGAAAGCCATATGCGGTATTTTCGCCAGAACATGACGAGACACGTTGGCTTGTAAAAGAGTACGTGGTGCGAATGAGATTGGTGTGAGTCGGTCGCTAAGAGAAGAACGTCTCGTTGCGGTGACCTAGCGGAAGTGATCGAAAGAGAGACCGGCAACGATTGGATGTGCTTCAATCGGTGTCGGGGCTCGCGTCCTATCGTACGGATGTGCTTCGTACGAAGGGAAACGAAGAACTACCTTACGCTGGATGTGCTTCAGCGAAAGGAGGTTCGAGAACGAGGGCGACTGGATGTGCTTCAGTCGTTCGCGTTCGAGGAAAACCGGATGTGCTTCGGTTGCGAATCAGAAGATGAGAGCGATAGAGTAGAAGAGATGATGTATTCACGGACGAGATTCGAGATATAAATACAAGAAAAGACAAGATCATAAATATTGAGAAAGTGGCCGTGAATCATAAAAGAGATAAAATCATGAATGAAACATGCAATGCTCCGAGTCTGCCGACAAGGACGAAGGCGAGACTTGGCTATCATGTGAGAGATGAAGAAGAGAAATCTGAAATAAGAATAAAGAATAAGAATAAGATCGCGAGTGAGTCGTCTGCGAGCTCGCCGATCCGTCACCGAGTTGTCGAAAGCTGCCCAATCCACAGTATCCCTAACATGGCTCGACGGATGATCCAATTCCTTCGGAGAGGGCGCCGATGAAACAAGGAGGGCGTCTTAAGCATCCATTCTTGCTGATGTAACGAAGAAGGTGAAAGAGAGGAGTTGAGGAAAGATGAGACGCACCAGATACAATAATGCGCTCGACGGCTGAGAAGTTGGGGAACGAGTTCATTCCGCGAGCTGAACGTAGACGGTCTGTGTGTGTGAGAGAGAGAGGATAAGAGATCAACGAATATATCTTCAGTTCTAAGCTAAGATCAACATACCAGAGCGTCAAAGTTGTCCCTGATTCATTTCTCTGCGACCGATGGTGGGTCGATCGTTCGAGATGAACGTCCGTCGTCACTGGCAGATCGTCTTGCCCGGGTCAAGCTTCGAACTTCGAAGAGACCTTAGCTGGTTTTCGAGTTATGGATTCATCGAGAGTTTGAGTATCCAGGTTTCTGTAGAGTGAGACGAAAGAAACCTTGAGCGAGTGCGGACGAGTTGAGGGCGATGGACGTAGGAGAGAGAGACAGCACTGTCGTCGTGCGAACTGCCACAGCTGCCAGCACGTTGTGGTCTGCTCAGGGTCTGCTCGTCCCCACGTTCTTCGTCGACGACGCTCTCTTCCTCATTCATCCATCTAGCCTCGTTAACCTGCAACCCAATTCTCTTGAAAATTTTCTTAAGGCCTCTATGAATCATCGAATTGGATGGTATCGTTCTCCCGTTCGAATTCATCGCACAACCCCCAAGATGGCGACGTTCAACTAGCTGGCACGCTGCTGGACGTTCGATTGAAAGGATCGCAGAAGATTTCGAATGAAGGAGGGCGGTCAGGATGAATAGGTGTCAGATCGATTGCAGTGCGTTTCTCAAGTGCTCAGCGTACGCCGATATCTCACCTCACTGTAGCAGCAGCGTTGCTCCTACTGAAGGACAATAGCACGCACGGCTTACTTCGGCCTCGCCTTCGACTTCTTACAGCTCTGTTGGGCTCATCACACTCTCCGAAACCGTCAGGCTTGAGAATCAAGACAGTCAAGATTGCGTTGGGGACTTGAGTTCGTAAACCGTCATCGTCTCTCTCGCTATCTTCACGTCTTTCCGTTGGACAGCGACATCGAGGACTTCAGGATGGATTGGAACGAGATCGTTGTCGATGAAGGTGATGAGTTGCTAGGGTCGAGGACGATCGACGCCGATCGCTGTGGTGCGTCGTCTCTTCCCCAACGCTGGAGTAGGAGGGTTAGCTCTAGGTTATGGTTATGACTAAGCAACGTGCCATCGAGGCCACGCAAGCCTGTTCGTAGCCACATCTTCATCTATTCCATCGTCGTTCTCGTTCATTTCCGGTTCATCTGGGTTCTCCATCGTGGTGATGAGAGCGGTTCACCCACAGTAGTGGATGTCGGCACCAGCTTCTCCCGCTTCAGAAGCCACACTCGACGAGATCGCCCTTCTACAGACCGAAGTTGATCACCTAGCGCAGCAACACGAACACCGGCTTCGCCTCATCGCAGAACTCCATCGCATTTCCTTCCAGCTTCACATTCTCGATTCAGACAGCAGCGCGGAACCCTCCACACCTTCAGAAGCGACTCTCAGCAACACCCCGCCAGCAAGTCCTCCACCAGAAATGGCAGTTGCACCAGCGAACGACGCGGCACTGATGAGCCTCGACTTCTTCTCTGGCGACGCGGACTCTCCGATTCAACCTCACCAATGGCTTCGGAACTTCCAGACCGCTGTTGGATACCCCTTTGATCAAGCTCGCGCCCTTCACTACTTCCCGCTGCGCCTTGAAGTCAACTCTCGTGCAGACGAATGGTGGGCCAACCTTGACAACAATGACAAAGACACCTGGGATCACTTGAAGACGGCTTTCGCCATCGAATGGCCCGTACCACGTCCGACCGCGGCACCCGTGCAGGTTAAACGCGACCGTCTGCGCAATGATCACCTCACAGAGGTTAACGCCCTTTCGGTCGCGGACAGCGGTGAGTACGGATTCGTTACCTGGGGTAAACGTGTCCGTCGCCTCGCTCGTGATGTTTCAGATACCACCAACCTGCTGCTTCCCGACGTCAAACAGCAACAAGTCCCACCGGCATTTGGAGATCTTTTGGCAACGGTCCGGACCTGGGACGATTTCGAGAACACGATCACCTCCCTCGCGTATTCGACAGTCGAAGATGCCTTTGAGCGTGAACGCGAACGGACGTTAACCCGCCAGCTCCTTCAGCTACCACCGCGACAGTACACAACATTCTCGACTGGACCACCGCCGTCTCCAATCACCCAGCAGCAACAAACAACGATGATCGCCCCTCAGCAACAGCAACAACAAATGACAGCCCCCCTCCCAGCATTTCGATACAGCACACCGGCTCCAATGACTCCTCGCGCAGGGCCGATAACCCCGTTGAACAGATTTGCACCACCAACACCGGGCTCCAACACCTTCTGGCAGAATAACTCGACCCCGCGCCCTCGTCAAGGTCTCTTCGCTGGAGCTCCGCCGCCAACTCCTCAGACGCCAACGCCAAACTCAGCGCTCCGAACGCAGCTACCGACACCAAGACAAGATACGTCCGACGCAAGTATGAACGGATATCGACGCGATGTAGACAACTGGCGACGCACCTACCCAAACCAGAGGCCATCGCTCGACAACCCGTTCCCGCTTAAGCCAGGTACGGCTCCGCTGGCGAGTCGCGAGTGTTGGCGCTGCGGGCTGCGAGATCCAGCTCATCTCCCGCAGCATACCGCTCAACAGTGCACTAACGAACCGGTCGAGCCTGAAGAACAGGATCTCCGCCGGTCCGCTGCAAGTGCTGCTCGTTACGCTGCTTCCCAGCGTCAACTGTACCAAATCAGCGTGCCGTCTTACTCGATGTTTGACGAAGGATCAGTATACCAGGGAAACGAATAGGAGCGTTGGCAACGGGAGCCCCCGCCGCTCAATCTAATAATTCATATACTGATTCCGCTAAGCTCCCATCACTTTCTCCTGTACATACGCTCGCTGACTCCGAAGTCCATATAATTGAAGTAGCCGATGATCCTGTACCTAAGCCTGTAGATGCCCCGCCCATGCATGATGACATTGCGCCAAAGCCGAGTCAAACGGACCCAGTGCCAGTGTTCACTGCGCATACTGAAGCTGGGTCTCCGGATGACTGCGTGCCTTTTGTCCACGACGCAAAGCTGACGGGTTACTCCGGCACTCAGGTGAAGGCACTTGCTCAAGTGGACGATGCAGCGATGAAAAATTGTATGTCTCTCTCATTTTATTCCAAGAACAAAACTGTGCTCGGTCCATTACAGCCGTCGTCGACTACTCTTCAATTTGCCGACGGCCGTCAGCTCCAAGTCCCGGGGCAATGGTCCGGTGCTGTTTCACTCGCCGACCACACCACGGATACAGCTTTCGAGGTCTATGACAACAATGACGCCTTCGAACTCATCCTCGGTAAACCGTGGCTCCAGGACTCAGAGGCGCAGCATGACTATCGATCCGACACCATCGCCCTTCTTGACACCACCACTCTCGCCAACCAACACCCTCAGTCTCGACCGAGAATCTCAACATCCAACTATTTTGCCGACCACCTCTCTGTTGACCCCGACGACGCAAGTTCAGACCACCCAGATTCCAGCACCACTGTATCAGTAACCTCAGATGACTCAGCACCTTATAATTCAGCACCCGCACCCATCCATGCTCTTGGCGACATCGACCAACAACCCTTTAAAATCAACAGAGGCAACAACATCTCTCAGCGCAGCACCGATCCGTTCAACAAGACTCGTGTCAAGGCCATCATCGACAAGGTCGAAATTGGTCCGGACCTCACCAATGACCAACGCGAAATGGTCGAAGGACTAGTAAGTGAGTTTGCTGATGTTTTCGCACTGAATCTCTCCGAGGTTCAGTACGTGGACTGGCACTGTCATCATCTCGATGTCGACCCCTCCGTACGACTACCGCGAAATCGAGTTCATCAGCAAACCGTCACAGGCGCCCAACGTGACTGGTTCTTCAAGATCCTCGATGAGATGGAAGCAGCTCACATCATCCAACGCATCCCCGCTGACCAGATCAAGGCCATCAACTCAACAAATCTCCCACCAAAGGAGGCTGGTAAGCTTGGTCTCACTCGAGCTGACCTAATTCGGAAGTGCAACAAGTTCTGTCGAGAAAATGGGATGCAGCCCTTGCTCGATGATGACGACGCTTCAACGTCAACTCCGGATTTATCAGCTGAGTCTTTGAATATCAATAAGAAGTGGCGCGTCTGTCATGCCTTCACAGCATTAAACAAAGCAACGCAGGTCCCGCCCTTCCCGATCGGAAACTTGGAAGCGAAGCACCAGTTCGCAGCGGGTCACCGGTGGGCATCCGTCATTGACTTTGCGTCTGGATATTACGCAGTTCCTTTAGATGACGAGTCAGCCCCCTACACTGCTTTCTTTGTTGAGGGTCGAGGTCACTACTGCTACCTGCGCATGCCGTTTGGTCTCACAGGTGCGCCAACAACTTTCTGCGAAATGATTGCCTCTGCTCTCAGTGATATGATAGGAAAAGAGCTCATGAACTGGATGGACGACATCTGTATACCGGGTGACGATTTTGACGTGAAGATGCAATCACTCCGCAAATTTTTTGGTCGTTGCCGCGAGAAGCATCTCAGTCTATCGCCGACCAAATCCAAGCTCTTTTTCTCTGAAGTCCCATTCGCTGGTGCAGTCGTCTCGCAGGAAGGCATAAAACCGAACCTCGATAAGATAAGTACCGTACTTGATTTTCCCAAGCCATCCAATCTTCGCGAACTTGCATCCTTTTTGGGCCTCACTAACTATTTCCGTCATCTCATCAAAGATTATGCCCGCATCGCCCGCCCGCTCACTGATCTCCAACGACTAGCTCAGCCGCAACGTCCAACAACAAATCGTGGATCTCGAGACAGTAAGCACCATTTCAAAGCAATGCTTGAAGCGACACTGTTAGCGCCACATTGGACCGACGAGTGCGAGGAGACTTTTGTCAAGCTCAAGCTTCTCCTAGTGCAAGAGCCAGTCCTCCGACCACCTCAGTACGACGGTCGGCTGTTCCGTGTCACTACCGACGGCTCCGTTCACGGATTTGCGGGCATTCTTTCTCAACCATTCGAACATGTAAACTCGGAGGGTAAAGTGATCAAACGCTGGCATCCAGTGGCGTACTGCTCGAAACGAACATCTCGAGCAGAAGAGAAGTACCACCAGTTTCTGATCGAATTTGCTGCGCTCAAATTTGCACTAGACTCGTTTGACCCGATAATATATGGATCACCCATTGAAGTCGAGACTGATTGCCAAGCCCTCCGCGACCGCCTCATGCAGGAGCGACCCACAGCAACTCACGCTCGATGGGCAGAATCGATTCTCGCTCACAACATCGTTGATGTTCAGCATCGACCCGGTATCGAGAATCCTGCGGCGGATGCTATTAGCCAGATGTGGCAGAACAGGTTGCACTTCTTGGGAGATGGTTCAGACTGGTCGGTGGTACCAGATTGGGAAGCACGAGACAAGAGCGCGCATCCAATCTTTCTTGTCACTCCTTCTGAAGATGAGATTTCACCCCACCCGCTAGAGATCCGATTTACTAATGACTCATTTTTCATGCCGATCGTACTATATCTTCTTGGTAAACCAGCGGGTGCCTCAGTTCGTGAACGGAAGCGATCGAAGCATCGGGCAGAGAGCTTCTTTATTCAAGACGATAAGTTGTTCAAATTGAATTCAAGAGGTACTGATCGCTGTCCTAGCGTTGAATGTGTCCCATCATCCGAGGGTTTTGAGATTGCCCTTCGCGAACATCAATCGAAAGGTCATTTTGGACGTGATCTCCTCCGTCTTCACCTTCACGATCGATTCTTCTGGCCCGGAATGGACGCTCATTGCCGACAGGCAATTGTTGAATGCCCGCAATGTAAAAGCTTCGGCCCAACGCATCTCAACGCCCTCCTTCAGCCGATTCGTCGACTCCGCCCCCTCGACCTTGTCGCCACTGATTACCTTTCAGTTCCCAATGGAAAAGGTGGTTTCAAGTACATCTGCTTATTTATTGACACATTCTCGCAGTTCACTTGGGGATACAAGTTGAAGAATCCGGGAACAGGTGCGTCTACAACCCGATTCCTTTCTACTATCTGTACAACACATGCGACACCCCGAACTCTCATGACGGACGGCGGATCCCACTTCTGCAACAAGGATGTCGACACCTTCTGCGATGAGAACGGCATTGAACATCTCACCACACCCGCGTACTCACCATGGGTCAATGGCCTCGTTGAAAATGCGAACAAACTTCTCCTCAATCGTCTTCGCCGTCTCTGCGCTCCCAACCATGACGATTTGAGCGTCAACGACCCAATTCCTGCGCAGTGGCCAGATCACTTCGAGATTGCGATCAACGCTCTCAATAACCGCATCCTCCCGGATCTTGGATTCACACCTCGCGAGCTCCTCTTTGGCCTCAACCTCGCGGAGCCGCGATCAATACCGGACTACCCAGAACAGCCGACAGCTGAGTCAATTGAAGACAATCTTATTTTCTCCGACATCCTTCGCTCTGAAGCTCACGCACGTTCTCTCCGTATAGCCGATATCCGCAAACTCGCCTTTGACAAACATGTTCATCCGGTGGACTTCGCACCCGGCAGTCTAGTACAGGTCTATGATTCCAAACTAGACCATACGCTGTCGACAGATCCAAAGCTTCGAGCTCGATGGTCGGAACCACGTCGCGTTGTTGAAAGACAACTCAATTCATACGTTTTGGAGACCATTGACGGAACACGCCTTGACGGGCTCTTCCACGCTCGAAGACTCCGACAGTTCACACCACTCAGAACAGGCGATTTGAAGGATACATCGGAGGAAGAGAGGCAAGAGAGCACACCGGTACCTGCTTCTGTATAAATTGCCAATGTATACTGGGTTCCCGACGCCCGGGACGTGCGTCTTCAGGGGGGGGGGAGTTTGGAGTAGGAGGGTTAGCTCTAGGTTATGGTTATGACTAAGCAACGTGCCATCGAGGCCACGCAAGCCTGTTCGTAGCCACATCTTCATCTATTCCATCGTCGTTCTCGTTCATTTCCGGTTCATCTGGGTTCTCCAACGCTTCTACTTCTCTCTCCACCGTCATTTTCCCAAACTGGGAGCATCCATTTCAGATGATTTCTGTCCCCCCCTCGTCCTTTTCTCCCTCCTTCTCGTTCCCCAATCTTCGTCGCGACGGACCGACCGCATCAAAAAACCCCTCGAACGCAACCCATCCGATCCACACAATCGCCCACGTATCCGCCTCCACCAAGCTCTTCCCTGGCGGCGCACGCGTCTGCGCTTTCCGATGTGATGGATTCTCGTTCGAGGGATATGTTTGTGTCGGTACGAACGTACGTCGTTCATAAACCATCTTCCAGAGCTTCGCCTTCGTCTGCTTTTCTTCTCTTCAAACGACTTGTTTCTCAGTATCGGATGCAGCTAACCCCCTCCACGTGCAATGCACGGGTACATATTCAAGAATATCTCCCACAGCACGGCTCTCGCCCAGCATCGCATCCGCTGCTCGCGATTTGTTGTTGACGATCCTCCAGTACTCTCGTCGTCGAGGGGTTGGGCTGTTTCACCTATGGATCAAATGTATCCGCACTGGATGCAATTCGTCCTATATTTCGTCCTTTTCGTTTGGCTTTCGCTGATTCTCCCCCCTTCCTATTTCGCGATCTAGAAATTGCCGCTCTGGCAATGATATTGTCATCCATTCCGACCCTATCTTTCTCTTTATCTGTGAGCCAGGAAGACAAGGATGTCCGACTCAGCTCCCGCCCTCCCGTCGTTGCTCTCCGCACAAAGAGCTTCTCAATCACTAGTGGTGTACTATTGAACATCTCGAAGCGAGGATGCTCTTGATCGTAGCTCAACGATTCGGGAGGGCGTACGCTTCGCGGTCCGTACTTCTATCGGCCGAGTCCTTGCAGCCTCATCTTGTAAATGAAAGTTCTATGTAATGTTCTAGTATGAGAGTGTACGACAAATGAGAATTCTAATTGATAAAGTAATTAGCAATGTGTTGAAGGATATCAGTGTCAAGTTCATAGCAAATGAAAGCACGAAGGAAGTTCATCGTAAGTATGGAAGGATTAATCCAAAGTCCAGCCATTGTAGGAAGCGAAACATCAAGAGGAAATCGAGCTCAGAAATTTTTCTTCAACGTTTTCTGGAGAAAATCACCGTCAGAGAATGTGATAACAAAAGACAAGTAAGAGAAAACGCACAATGAACGTTCCACAGCACACAAGTAGTCCTTCTCCATATAAAATGCATACTTATTTGGCCTCCCCACCGGCACGACGCGCGCCATGAGTCCATCCGTCTTCAGGTGCGTAACCAACATACCCACCCTATCGCCCTTAAAGACGACATGATCCCCACCTCCCTTCACCTTCGCCGACAAACAATACACAGGAATCGGGTCCACCACCGTCTCGTTCCTCGGCTTGCGGACGAATCGGACGCGGACGTTTGGAGGAGACGAGAATCGCATTGGGTGCGAGGGGGCGGTTGGATCGGCGAGAACCCGGCCTTCTCGTGGCCCGTCGGGACAGTTCGCGCTGTAGGAGTTGATGTTCACGATAATGTCGAATTGCTTGCGGATTTGCGCCACTTTTGGATGGAAGAGCCACATGCCTGGTCCTTCGGGATCTAGAGCGTCGGCGTATTTCATTTCATGAGAAACATCGTAACAGTTTCGAAGGTAGATGAAGCCGTGAGGACGTACCATGAAATTGCGGGGTAGGCGCAATATGTACGGAAGGAGGCGTCTTGGGACAAGCGGCGTCAGCGATCTCCTTCTCCCAATTCTCAAACATCACCGGAATGTCCGCCTTCTCCTCCTTCGTCCAAGGCAGTTTCACGTCATCAGCAAGGACGCAACCACACCTCCTTTTAAATGCATCATCAAAATTAAAATCAAAATCAATTGTCAGCCTCCGAAATCAACCAACCAACCATTCGAAAGCAAGCAATTGAAGAGTGAAGTACTCACGCAACGAGACAACTCCTCAAAATATATGTCACACCCTCCCCCTGGATCGCCGACCCGAGGCTGACGCCCGCAAGTAACCCGCTCATGTGTAGACACTTCCCGAACCTGCCTTTGAAGGGACCGCACCAGGCGTAGACAATTTGGTCGTCGAAGCCGTACTTGAGGTGGTCGAGGAAGCAGTTTTGAGGATCATCTTGTTTGAAGGTCGAGGGTGAGATTGGGGTGGAAGAGACAGCGGAGGGTGGTGGATCTGATTTCTTCGTTGTAACTGCGACATTTGCTTTCTCTTTTTCTTTCTCGTTCGATTGAGGAACTTTCTGTCCTCTCTCGCTAGCTTGAGATGCAGGACTCTGACTCGGAATATAGACGGGTTTCGTCAAAACATTCTCAACGAACGGCTCGACATTATCCCTCCTCACAACCAACTGTCCAAATAATCCAAAAAAGCTCTCGTCAGCACAGACTCAACAAGCTACAAGTTAATTAGCTTCTCGGCTCACCTCAATATCCGTCACATACTCCAAAACGCGGATATGATGGTCATTCTGGATCACGACGATCCTTCCCGTCTTCCCGCCGTGTTTCCCGCGGATGATCTTCACCGGCGAGCCCAAGCGGAAGTCTGGCTCTGGCGCGTCCGCTGGAGCGAGACGCACGAAGGGCGGTTCGTAGGTGTCGACGAAGGTGGAGAGGACTTGGAACTTTTTCCGAAGGGTAAATTAGATGTAGTTTCAATCAATCAATCAGACGGCGAGTAGAAGAAGATTTTCGATGAAAAGGAGAGAGGAGACGTACCTCTAACAGCTCTTTCGAATCAACGACATGCAGCGTTTCCCTTCCACCTTCACCTTCTTGCACGACGGACGATACCACCATCCCCACGCGTCCTCGCAGCTCACCAACCTTGACCTCGACGTGGTCCCCGATCTCGAACGTGCGCGTGAGGTACGCTATCTCGATGTCGAAATTGATTGGCACTTCCGCAGCCCCTGCCGTCGTCGTCGTTGACTTTTGCTGGTGGTGCTGGTGATGAAGGTGGTTCTTGGGTCGAGTTGGCTGGAGCTGGACGAGAGCGGAATATGGCGGTGAAGATGATTTGACGTCGATGACGCGTGCTATGGCTCCGGCGGAAGCGCCTGCTGTGATACGGACTCGGACACCTGGGCGGATGAATTTGGGAATGGAGTTTGCCAGCGAGCGAGGGAGGTTGGTTGATGAACAGAGTGAACTTGAAGTAAAGGAGGGTTTCTTGTGAGTCAGCGCGCCATTCGACGTTCGACCCAGGTCGTCGGACAAGCAAGGCCCGAGTTGAGCCATAGTACGCTGTACTCGCTCTACGCGGTCGCACCGAATTTTGAGGAGGAGGAAACCGTCGTTCGTATACTTCTTCCCGCCAAATTCGAAGCCGTCTTCGCCCAAGTCGGTGAAGTCAAAGTCGCCGTCGAAGAAATGCAATCTGCGGAGCTCTTCTTTGTCGTACACCGAAGGCTCTCGACGAATGCTGTTCTGACTCCTCTTACGCTTCAGCTCTCTCGGATCGGGTTCTCTCCCCTTAACCTTCACGACCAGAATACATGTATTGTTGCCGTCAGATACGTTGACGACCTCTCCAAGATCGTTCTTGTAAAGCCCGTTCCGTATCTTCACAAAGTCTCCTCGCTTGATGGGAGGTGGTCTGATAATAGGCTGGAGGAGAGCGACGCGCTGAGCAATCGGGACCATGAAGATTGAGCTTGGATAGACGAAGTGCATCCCTTCGCAGAGGAGCTGGATTGGTGCGGATTTGCGAGTTTCGACGTAGATTCGGCCAGGAGCTTTGTTGGGGACGGCGAGGATGGAGAGGACATCTGTCATGTTCGTTTTTATGGCCTTGTTGGAGAGGCGGAATGCGACGACTTCCTCTTTTCCTCGCTATGGAATGTCAGCAATAGTAGAAGAAATGATACAGAACTGTGGAGACACACCTTGACTTGGATGGAGTACATTGGGACGTCCTCTGGCCCAGGAACGTCTACCTGGCGACGCAGGACAGACGTAGCGCAGTCTTGCGTGGTGTATCCATCACGCCCGTCGAATGGAGCTGAGGATGTATGTGTACGATCCTCAGCATCCCTTTGCTTACTCCGCTTCAGGAGCGCGTCAAGCGCCTCGTCCAGCTCAGCCGCAGCGTCTCCTCCTCCTCCTTGACCGTGAAAGGTGTTCGACACTGGACGCTCGTAGGGATGCAGATCCGCTTCCTCAAGATACCCCTCCTCCAGCTCGTCGAGCTCATCCTCATCCTCATCCTCATCCTCATCCTCATCCACGCCAGCATCCAGGTCGAGGAAACGCGAAGCTGCGTGTCGATTACGCATGCTGTCGGACGGGCCAGCTCAGAGCAAGCTGTTGAGCGTCGAGGTGCTGAGCTTGAGGTGAATCAGACGTCGAACGATGAAGAGGAACCCAAGGGTGTAGTATTGCAAACACGGTCAACGTCGAGTCGTCATCGACGTCGACGTCCACAAGAAAGTCGCGTCGTCGTCGTCGTCGTCGATCGCGTCGCACCAATAAAAGGACCCGGCGGCCTTTTAAATCCGCAAATTTTTTCACCACCGTTGAATAACGTTGAATGGCTGACATTATTTAAACTCACAGACATATCATTTAAACTGTATTGAAGAACGATTGTATCTTCTAGAGTCTTCATTCGTTCGCGTTTTGTGAAGCTGGGCGTCGGGTGTGTTAGATGTGGACAGCTGCATTTTCGCGACACGTCATCCTACTGTCGTTCAAGCGGAGTTTGAATCTCGATCAGCACAGGTTGCAGCGAGCCTTTCGCCATGATGAGTTGAATTCCACGATTGCTCTGAATTCCTCTATCGAAATGTTGCAGCGATGATCATTAGCTACCGGAATATTCAAACAGGATAATGCAGCGAAGGTTGACCAGTGGATGAGCGGCTTCATATCTCTGATTTGCGATTATAGAATGCAAGACTGATTTCGGGTTGCACTTGAAGCTCCCGCTGCGATTTGATCATCTCGACAACCCTTCCGAGATATGGACCTTTTTGACGGAGAAAATGAACGTATATGCTCCATAAGAAACGCTCTACATAGCGATCTTCGCTGGAAGGCATGACAAAGAGAGGCGTAAGCTCGATAGCAATCTCTTGAGCCTCCGTCCGACAATTTCGACGCATGCAAGAATTTTGGACCATGAATTTATTGAGACTGCAGTGAGTCATGTTTACATCTCGCGAGCAGTGCTTGTCAGTAATCAATCGAAGAGAACGAAAATATTCAGCGTCAGCTTCTAGCATTCGAAATCCTAAATCGTCCGCAGTTCGTCAACGCAAGAAGGACAAAGACCTTTGTGAAGCCATCGTAAGACAAGCGTTCAGGTCTCGTCGAACACAGATTCGCGAGCGGATGTCGGATAATTTGGACAGGAACTGCAAGATACGATGGAGCTCGAAAGTCGAAGGATATACAAAAGACGTACTGCGTCGGCGAAGCTTCGATACCGTATTCGCAAAGAGGAGAAATCCTCGAAAAAAAGGAGTAAAGCAGAGCCTACCACAATTCTGTCACCCCTCCGTCAAAGGAAACAGCAAGTTCGATGAATGCAGGCTAAACTCCCAGAATTTGATAAAGGTCGGGATTGAGACTGCATGCACTTTAGCACCCTGAGTGGAGGGGATTTTGGCGTGGTGTTCTGGCGCGTCGAAATAACTTGCGATCGTCGTTACCAAAGAACGAAAGAGAGACGCAGGTATGAATGTGTGCATGTTTTGCGAACTCTCTTGATGTATGATGTATAAGAGATGAGATAAAAATGGAAGGGTATCACTTGAACACGGGAGAGATACAAAAAAAATTAAGGAGATCTCGAATGAGAAATCGAATCCGAGTAAATGATGCAAAAGAGATTTGAAGCGAAGAAACTTCGAATGTTTTTCACCCTTCAGTCACCTGCATGACCGCACATAACTCTGGAGCTAGACCAGACGCCGTACGAGACCGCGAATGTAAACACAGCGCGAGCTCCACGATCGACATCAATCTGTTCAAGATGTGTAGAGAGCGCGCGGTCATGCTTGTGAACTTGACGGGTGCGAAGTTGGATTTTTAGGGAGATATGAACGATGGTGCAATGTAAGAAAAAGAAGAACGAGGGTAAAGGGAAAAGGGCATGGAACGATTTGATTAACAGGATCGAGACCTGACTTGGTAAAAACCAACTCCAATGCACGTTATCCTCGGAGGGCGGCGTGCGTGAAGTGCTGCATTACGTTGATCAGCCTGACTGCGAAATGAGGGAGAAAGAACGTGAAGATACGGCACTAAATGGCATCGCTTCACGACGCGGGCGCTGTCCAACATGCAGACTTGCATGTCAAGCAGCTGCGAGTACGATATGACCGCCGAACTGCTCGACGATCGTGGTTTTGCAAGGAGAACAACGTCCGCGTGGTAGGCCGTTTGAAGAGCGATCTGCAAGAGAGAAATTGTCTTGTTAATTTATAAGTTAGATGGAGAGAAGGCTGGGGATGCACCTCCAAAGTTCGCGAAGAAATCGTGTGAGAGATACGCGGGATGAATCATGCTTGCTTTTACTTGCGATCTCGTCCAGATGGATCGCGCCTGGTCTGTGATTCACGCCCATGTCGCGATATGATGCCTGACCGAAGCCGAAAATATAAATTCGTACCAGGAAGAACGATCTGCATGAAAAAGCGTACGATCGGTGAGGCTCATCGCAAGTATCGACTATTTATCACGTACCATAGCGCGCCAGCTTGCGATGGGTCCTTCTTCCGTATGCGATCGCAGGTAGATCGTTGGCGATGGCTGTCTCGATCCTTCAGAAGTTGAAGGCTTGAGGTAGGCTTGAAGGCTCGGAAGCTTCAGTGTATCGATTGGAAATTGAGATTCGATATCATTGCTTTCGACGAGATATTGTATAGCCTTGTATTGAATCGAAGTGGAAATAGGACATGATGGTGGCAGGAGATGAAGTGGTTGGGCAACTTGGTCGAGAGAGAGGGTGTGGTCGTGTGAATCGTCCTCGTTGTTGTCGTGGACAGCTCATCATCCTCAACGACGATGACACCATCCTCACCAGATCGCCTACTCGTCCATCCAGCCTCCCAATCGACCCTACGTCTCGATCAGCATCGCATGATTCAAGTACGTCGTTGAATTATCGCCATAAAACTCGAACCAGACGACGACGTCGAGGACTTGTGTTTCGAACCGTCCACGTCCATTTCCGTAAAACCCACAAAGAGACCTGATCGGCGGGGAATCTCGGAGAGACGGAGATGGCTATGGGCCGGGTGTGGGATTTGAAGTCCTCTAGAGCTGGGATGGGGTAGATCGTCGTCAATCGCAAGGTGCGAGCTCTGAGTCTGTGTTGTTTCTATGCTTTGCCGATGCTTTGCAATTGACTTTCAGTCGATGATCGTCCTCGATCCTCGACCACCTTATTCATACTCGAGCGTACGATGGCGATGGCGCCCCGTCCGAGTCCACTGCGCCCCCCTCCCCCCCTCTCGACGTGATTTGTCCGGACAACCACACTACCATCCGCGCCTACCTTCGTCTCTGTTGATGTTGGCGGTATGCTCCTGGCCGCGGTAGTCCTTCTTGGAACCGGACATATCCCTTTGAGGGGAGGCTGCGACTACGACTGGAGCCCTTGGTGAGCTCTGCTTCATTCACTCCTCGAATCGGCTTCAATCTGTCGATTTTCTTCCCCAATCTCCCTTTCCTCTTCTTACTCTCCGTATTCTTCTATCCAGTCGCCTTCCTCTCTGAAAGAGCTACGTGATGCATCCTCAGCCATCTAACTGTCATAAATCACCCCCTCCGAATCTGGAACGATCGTCCAAGCATCATATCTGGACGTGCTCCGAGATGTGTGGGGTGTACATTGTTGCTAACTTCAGGTGTCACGTACTCCTCTTCACATCGAGCATTCCTCTTTCTTTCTTTTTTCTTTCTATACTTCGAATTCAAAGAACAGCACTGGCGAGATGTTCTCCCTTTCTACCTTCTCAACATCACATCGTCGTCTTCTATCATTCCTCCCTACCTTCGATCGGCGTCCACGTCCACGAACCCCCTCGACTTGCGAAGCGTTGCCTCTGCACATTAATATTAGCGCATATCTGGCACCCTTTCTCGCCGTACGAGTGGGTGTGTCTGAACTTGCGCTGGTTTTTCAACAGAGATTGTTCCGCTGTCGAGGAGTGCTGTGACCGAGCGCCGCGTCTTCCGTTCTTCCCCCTTCTCTGTTCCAGCTTCATATCTTCTCTCGTTCACTTCTTTTATTCTCTTTCTTATGGTTTACTCCGCTCCGACAACACTTCGCATAGACCTCACGCACCCTTCGCCCTCCCCTTGCGACGTTCGTAGAAAAGAGGAGCTGTGCGGCTGCATTATGCGCTCGTATCCGTACAAGCGTTAGCCGTCGCAGCGTTCCCATTATAGACGACGACGTATAGGGAGTGCATGATGGTACACTTTTTTTTTCTCTCTAATCATGATTGTCGTCATTCTTCGAAATCCAATCTGCTTACGATTTCTCTACGCCTGAATGAATTGTTCTTCACCTTAGGTTCGTGCACTATTCGATAGAAACCAATGTATTACATTTTACATGCAATCAAGTGTCGCTTTCGAGGTTGAGAACATGATAAAGGTATATATCCAAGAGATGAAATTATGCACCGTCTTCGAAAGACAGCTCGTTCTGGCAGGGATGGAGGCTGACAACGGCGCTTCGCCTCATCTTTGAGGAAGAGAGATAATAATTGCGATTGCTCGCAGTCGTAAGTCGCTATAGTAATTTGCGAAAAAAATGAATTGAATCGTGATCGCAGAACTCTCAGAATAGAGAATGTTGGAAAGAGAGTTTATAAACGTCAAAGGAACATAGAACGTACAATCAACACATCAAATCCATTCGTGAACGATTCATACTGATATGCCCTCGCAATCCATCACCCTATTGGACGTCCCGTGCTGACTTGCTACTCTCGAAGAACGGCTCGTGGTGTTGAAGAGCTCATCGGGCGCGAGGGCATCCAGCAGACCGTCCTACAACACGAGAGATGAAATGATAGAAAATATGACCCAACTGAAACGCAACTCGGGCTACATAACGTAGGCACGACTTACGAGGTTTGCGCCGTCCCGTCAGACACAAACCACGGAAAAAGAGAAAAAATGATCTAGAAATGTGAACATCACTCTTTTGTAGATAGGGGGGTCTGCACCCGACGTTACCCTTAGCCTCACCAGCTACGAATGCGAGAGGTTACAGAGATACCAAGTAAGTATGCGTGCGTTAGTAGTGAACGCATTGCAATTGGTATCTCGAGGGTGGGCTTTCGCACGTCGTCGGTGAGGGACTGGGTAATGTCTGATGTACATCGTGTGACGAGCGTCGCTCGTATCGAGCTGAAGAAAATTTGGAGTTGAAGCAGCAAAGAAGATGAACAGAAATGTCGGATGGGAAGACAGGAGGATGAAGACAATATAAGAGAGCAGAAAATGGTGCATGTGCAGCAAGAATTCGGAGCACATCGAAGGAAGCGATCGCGACGATCGCGCCATCTCGCTGTGTCCCTCACGACGACGACCTTTTAAAGAGCCCGGTCAGGAGTTGCGAAGCTCTCTGAAACAGAGATGGGATGGATAGACGCTGACACTTGACTCGAAAGGAGGAGGACCGTGGTGAGGGATGAGCGAAACGGAAGGAAGCGGCGCGAAGTGGTAAAACCAAGAAGCGAAAGGAAGTGGTGAATAGAGCAAGTATGGATTTATGGAGAGAAGAATAATGAACGAAAAAGGTGAAAAGATACGACGCACCAGATACAGGAAGAAATAGATCTTCGCTGATCGTTCAACAGATGTCCATGATTTTCGTCTACGAGCGCCGTTGATCGAAGACGATCTAAGAAAGAAAAAGCCGTCGATGAAATATATTATCACGGTCTAAGCAGATGCTCACGCACCAACTTTTGAAGCAGCCATTGCTAATGGTCGAATCTCCTGCTGCGTCGTTTCCTCCATCCATGGCATTCGGTGCTCGACAAGACACGCCCCAAATATCTTGAAGCCGATACGACGCGAATCATCACAACCGAGCTTGGAAAGAGATCTGGCTGATCAAATAGCTAGCAGAGGGCGCAAGGGCAGAGAAACGGGGCGAGGAGGACGGATGACATGGACGTCGAAGTGAAAGAGGTTCAGTCGTGTGAACCATCGTCGTCGTGGACAACGAGCTCTCTTCCTCGAACCACCATCATGCGTTTCACCAGCACGCTCTTCTCACATCCAGGATCTCAAACGAGCTAGGATACTTCAGACGTGAAGGATGACGCGATGGGATGTTGAAGAGCCCGGAAGGTTTCAAACCCTAGGACGAAGGCGCCGTCTCGATGAAATCTTGCGTTTCCAAACCGTTGACCATCGTGCACCACGCTTCAAAGCATTCGATTGGCGAGCGATCTTCAGAAGAGAGAAAGAGGATTGCAGGTTGAGGGTACCTAGCGTTGGGATTGGACTGGATTCGCGTCGATCTCATCGGTGAGTCTTGATCTTCACTTCATCCGCTTCACGCTTTAACTTCATCGTTGAAGGCGTGCACTCTTGGATCGTCCACGACCTCTCGACACTCGCTTCACACAGGGCGCACGATCGGAGGCTGACACTGGGGAGTTGAAGACACTAAGATGTGGACGCATCGTGGATGGCTGCGTTGGAGTGCCGGGATCGAAGTCAGAGGTGCGTCGTCTCTTCCCCAACGCTTTGCTTCTCTCTTCATCGTCGTTTCCTCGAAATGTCGCAGCTCCCCGTCATTACTCTACCCTTTTCATTTCAGTCTGAGGTTCAAGACGACGGAGACCCTCCTCCCCCAACGGTCGGGTGCCTCCACTTTCGTCACCCTTCCTCTCTTACTCCCTCTCGTCTGTCGACAGAAAACTGTACGTACATTTCTACGCTTCACTTTGCTATCAACGCGACTCATTAAGAGCGTCAAGCTTCATAGAGTGACGCCGAAGATTCGCTCACAAACCGCCCACGATCGCGCCATACGAACGCCCTCCAACCCCACCGGACGACGGGTCGTGTGCTGGAGATGTAGAAGGTCTGTGTTGGCTAGCGTGATGAGTGGAGTTGGTGAAAAGTCAAGATCGAGGTCGATCGACGACGGTGACAAAAGTGCGTCTTACCGTCAACCTCGCTTTTCGTCGCCATTCTTTTCATTCCTGAGTGTTCCGTTCCATTTCCTCTTCTTCATGTCCACCCACTCTATTGAGATTCATCTTCACCCCTCTTTTCCCATTCACTTCTAGGTTAGGACTCTCTTGTGATGCGACTCTCGCCTACGACCCCCTCGACACGACATTTCAGATATCAATACCCAACCGTCCAACCTCAACGTGTCCACCATCGAAACGTGTGACGTATGCTTGGCCGTACCCGGAACATTGAAGCGTCTGTCGAGGGGATGCTCGGCGATCTGGTCGCGCCTCAACTAGAACCCGAACTCCTTCGAATTTTCGTCACTCGTAACTCATTTCTGATGCTCTTTATTTCCGGATCTCAAGATGTTCTTTCTTTCGTCGGATCTAGAATATGAAACATCCTCTCCTCTCCCTATTTTATTTATGTTTCTTCTCAAGTATTTTAATACTTCTTCTGCCCCCTCGCCCCTCGCTCGATATTCCTTCGGTCAGTTTTATTTCGAAGCTCGCACGGATGTTTGCTCCAGGCCTTTGGACACCTTTCGAAGCCTCGTTTTCGGGAGCGAAATATTTAGCGAGGGATACGGGTGTCCTGTATTCCGATTTTTTTGTTCGTGCTTTAACTTTTTCGGTGTTCTGCACTCGTTCTTTCTTTCAATTTTCGTTCTCAACTAGGTACCAGTGCGACCGAGACTCATCTCCTCTACCTTACATTTCTAATTTGCTTTTCAAAGCTCATTTCCTTAACAAACGGCTCGCGTCCGTGGCAATTATATCCATTCTGTATTGTATTTAGATCCTAATAAACATTACATGATTTTTCTACTACGTCGATCTTTGAAGTGTAAAGGACGATGGGCATCCAGAAAAAAATCGACAGACGATCAGCGAGAGAGAAACATAGCCTAAGGACAACTTCTCGCCTCTGAAAATCACTGGAATGGCTGCTGTCGGTGCCTCGACTCATTGTCTCGCCAAAAAAGAAACAGAGTAGAAGGAAGTGAAATTTAAGCGACTACAGCATCGTCACGTTATGAATGATACTTATCAAGTCAGGAGATAATTTAATCTCCCGCCAACCTCAAAGATCAACCATGCACCAGGTCAAATACCCACCCTTCGACCGAGGACAACACTACGTAACGAATTACGCATGTTCAAGTATATCATCAACGTTAAATATCTTGATTAGCACGTAATTCGGATCTGTTCATTGCTGTATGCTATGTCGTCGAAGTCGGGAATTAGGAGGGATTCAGGAATGAAGAATGAGAGTGAAAAGAGAAGAGAAGAGAAGAAATTGCATCGATAATAACCGAGCAGAATATGATAACCGAGCTCAGGCCGTTCGATGAGATGCCGCAAAAATCAAAAAAAAAATCCAAGAGAGTGCGACTATAAAATTGGAAGAATTGAGTGAGCACGTCCCCAGAAAAAGTCGCGATCCAACACCCTCGCCGCCAACGAACAGTTTGCACGCAGATCAAGGCCCGGGTATCACATGCATGTAATGTAACACCGAGATACTTTGATATGACTCCAGCATGATGTTTGTGTGCTGATATGCACATTGGGGTGGCGAGGGAGTATGACGCGAATTCGTCAGGATTGAAGATGAGTATAGAATGTAGGAAATGCGCAAAACAAGCTCCTCCGCGGAACAGGGAGAGCGTACGAGCTGATGAAGGAAAGGAAGAAAATGTATATGTGGATTGACGGCACAACACTGCTGCATGCTGCACGTTGACGTCGCCCCCACCTTCGGATTTGCGTCTCAAAGTCGAAACACACGCGTATATCCATGCAGATCAAGTGCATGAGTAGACCGCGCGTGCGTTAGTTAAATCGATGCATATTCTGATAGGCGAGGGGTTTGAGCAGTGATAGAGCGCAAGAAATGCCGAAAGGAAAAGTACTTGAAAAATGAGGCAGAGGAGAAAGGACCATGAAGAAAAAAGAGAAAAAGCAAGCCAACGCAAGCGCTGAGTCGCGCTAACTCTCTCGCCCTTGAGCCGGCCCTCACCACCAGAACGAGTCACTATGCGATAGAGGCTATAACCTACTGCGCATCGGATGCGGGGTGCAGGTATCATCGGATGCGCGTAGAGGACACCTCTAGATGCCATTTTCTCGGCGGCGGTGAGGGGATGTCAATGGCGAGATATGTATTAGGGTGGATAGAGATTAAGGAAAGATCGGAGACGACGAAGAGATGAAGGAGAAAGAAAAAAAAGAGCATGTATAATCTCGACCAAGAAAGAGGACGTAAGGGACTCACTGATCGCTCTGATCTCGAAGACACATCAATACGACGTGCCTCGGACAAGCACACAACCTTCGATAGAATTTCATGAAGATCTCCTAATCTCCTTTTTGTCGAAAGATGCGAGGGCGATGGGTGTTTCATTGGATGACACTGATCTCAGGACGGTGGCGACGGGTTCCACGACGACCTCGTCGGCATTCTTTCTTTCTCCGCCGTCCATCTTCTGCTTCGAGACGTAAGATGAAGAATGGGAAACTTGTGATCGATACGTACATAGCCTGAGGATGAAGAAGAAAGGACTGCCGGTAGATGCAAAAGACGATGGCACATCGCGCGAGCCTAGAGAAGATCATCTTGTTTATCGAGGAATAGGAATCAGATGAGCGTCACGGGAATGAAAACGCTATCAACATACAGAGTTCGTCCGCGTTCAAACGTACCGATGGCGAGCAGATCATTTGAGATGGCTGAACTATCGTCATTCCGATCTTCGAAGAGGAGTTCAAAAGAAATCGAGCCTACACGCCTCGACTATTGAGCGTATTTGACCTTTTAATGATCAAGATGTATCGTTAATGACAGAGCGACGAAAAGCGAACTCGGAGATGATGATGGTAGAGGACAAGATGGAAGGAGGAGAAAGCGTCGAGAAAGAGAGCTCTAATCGTGAGAAAGACGACCGCGTCGTCGACGTACCCTTCTCTTCCTCGTTCCTCCTCCTCAGACCCACCGCTTTACAGGTTTGCCGACGTCTTGACCTCAGATCGATAGACGCATGCTCGTCGTCGCGCTTCAAGTTCAAATCCATCGCGTTCTTCAAGCTCGAAGTTGGGCTTCAAGATGACGTGGACGACAAGAAGACGTTTGGGCACCTTTGAACCGACTACATCCAGCGCTACGCAGATCGTTCGATCGGGTGGAGATTTTCAAGAGGGGAGGATGGGACGGGCCTGCGCATTGCCGCTGAGGAGGCTAGAGCTCTGCGATCGACGCTGATTGCGAGGTGTGCGATTTCTTCAGCTTTTTGTCCTCGATGTTCCTCATCAGCTTGCTTGCTTCTACAGCTTCAGTATGCTTCAGGCCCTTATGAGAGAACACACGCGCGGGATCTATCCAAGTCCTCGATACCGTCCCGAGCCACCTCTTTCTTCGACGCCGAGCTCAAAGCCATACTGTCGCCTCGTTCCTCTAAACCACTGTGGAGGCTTCTCGAGGCGATCAGTTGGCAATTGACTTTATTGTTGCAAAGAATAAGGTGCTCGGAACGACGACAGAGGCATTGGAGATCTTGATCTTCGAGATCCGAGCTGATTGCGAGTGAGGTGTGTACTTTCGTCGCTTCTTACCTTCAAATTCGCCAACTCAACCTGCCCCAAGTTGACGCTGGCGTTTAAGATGAGCTATCGACGCGTGCGCAACTCTGGCTCGCTGCAGACAGCTCGAGCACTGCTAGATCTCGATGAGACGAGCGCGGCTGTGGGATACGTGTTGCTTGTGTGGTCGCACGAGCGTTGAGATCGTGAGCGATCGACGTCGATCGACAACCAATCAAAGAGGTGAGTCGTCGTCTTCGTCGTTACTTTACTTCATTGTCGCACTTGCCGCAATGCGCTTCATCTTTCTTCTACTTTCATTCTTCGTACTATCTCTTCTTCTTCAACCCCCAATCATTCTTCCGCGCTCATGTCTGCGACGCCGACCGCACCAGCAAACCTCATTTGTCCCCTCGACCTGCGGAGTACCTCCTTACCCACAACGATCCTTCTTCGCGGTCCTCCCACCTCGGCGGCCCGCGCATCGTTGTTGTGGTGAAAGTTTTCTCTTTCCCCTGAAAACATCCGCTCGTCGAGGGACGTCTTCGGTGCAGGTACGCTCGCCTGTCGAATTCGACGATTCCGTAATTTCGACGCTTCGTTTCTTTTCCCCCCCCCCCCCCTGCCCTACTCTCTCCGTTAGTTTTCTCTTTTCACGTCTCTTCGAATCCTCTCTATCTCATCTTCCTCCCTCCCTAAATTTCTCTTATTTATGTTATGACAATACGAATGCTCAGACCTCGAGAGTTTCTTTCTTCGAATAATATTTACGTCGTCGAGCGCAACCCACCCACCTTACTACTCCCCGCCCTCCTTATCTCAGGTGAAGAGTGAATGTCGATTATGGCACATACTCGCTCTCGCGAATAGGTTGCTAGCGTCGAAATTGGTGTTCTCCCCCGGTGAGGAGGGCGAGAGCTATGGGTGGCGCTTTCAAATGGCTCGTCCTTGTGTTTGTGTCGGTAACATTGCACTTCTTTCGTTTTCGTTGCACATCTGCTCCTCTCGACTTTCAGAAGAGCAAATTGACATCCATTCTTGTACTGCACATATACATAATCTAATGAAAAGGATGTTATCATTATAAAAACCCCTACAAAATTCAACGACGAGGAGTAACCAATCCTCTGCAAATGAAAGTTTCGAGACGTTCGGTCTGGAGAGCAGAACCCCATCCGTTCGCTGTAAAGCCTAGAATATTTGGAAGAGCCGGAGTGAGGACAAATGGGAGATCGCGATACTTGTATGATGGTACTTCACGCTGTCCTTCAGAGCGCGAATCAAATCGCGATGCTTGCTTGAAAGTGAGTGTAAAACCCTTCGCGTCCAGTCGACGAATGAAAAGTGAAAATGGTGAGCATCAGATCTCGCGTCCCCAGTACCCTCGACGCCCAAGCGAATCATGGTTCACACCGGATGAAGCCCGGCAAAGATCTGAACCTTGCAAGAAAAAAAGTTGCAATTGACTCTGACGGGCTAGATTTCGTGACCAACATGTATCAGCTTGGGCGGTGAGAAAATATGTAACTGTAGCGAGATCGATCAAATGCTCGTAAACGAAAGGCATAGTTTGAAGTGAATGTAAGTTCTTAGTTAGACTAGAGATTTCAGATGAACGCAACGTCAAGCCATCACAGAAAACACCGCACCATTGGCGTGCACTCGCCCTCGCTCCTTACCGGAACCATTTGATGATTCGTGAATGCCATTCATATTCAGCTAGCGAAGCACGCCGTTTGATGAATGGCAGTCCGAGTACGCACGGTATGAATGAGCGAGGGGTCGTGCACCGGCGAGGTCACGGAAGTGATGCACTTGATATGCCAATAATATAACGAGAACTGTAAAAAAGGAAAGGTAATGAAAAGAAAGACATAAGAAAACGTCGAGAAAAGAAACTTGAACGTGACGAAGCGAGCGCATCAACGGTCATCTTCAGGCCCTCACCATCAAATACAACGTTCATAGGGCCAGAGACGCCAAGTACCAGCCACGCAATGTGAGCGCTGGCGAGGTACGAGACGTCTCATGGCTACGCACATATCGGAGTGGTGAGGGGCTTGGAACGGAGAGCACCGCGCACAGTTGCGTCGCAGAGAAGCGACGACGAGTTAGAAGGTACAGAAGCAGATGAGGGCCGAAAAAAAATTTGGGGAAAATAACTGAGAAGGAGAAGAACGGTTCATACAGAAGCATAAATATGCTCCGCACTAATGTTGCCTCGCGCTGAGATCTGCACCCTCTCCGTCTGCGTACATCGCGAAATGCAGGAGACGCTGAACGCCTCGGACGCCATACGGCACTGGTTCGGAGAACGACATCTCGTAAGGATTCGCAGCGATGGTGAGGGATTGCGATGAGGGACGACAAGGTGCGTCCACGTTGACGCGTACGGATAATGGTGCAGATTAGCGAATTTAGAAAAATATTGAATCGAATATTGAATGAAAGGATGAATGAGAAAACGAACGAGAAGAATCTGAAAGATAGGCAAAGAGGAAATATAAAGCGATGTAGTACGACGAAGGCTGCTCTTTGTCACGCGAAAAGTTGCTGTCCTCATCCTCGCCCACTCCCATCGGACCACACCGTCCTTTCACCGCCAAACGAGGTATTCTATAGCATACATTTCTTTTTCGTAAGGAAATGACGAGCACTGTAGCTTGGCGGACGACGTGATCCCGATTGGAGAGGGCGATGATGGGCAACAAGGCAGGCGTCTCGAGCGTGCGTTCGTTCGTTTCGGTGCAACGAGGGTATAACGAAGCACAATAAAGATAAAGGGAAGATGGGATGATGGAAAATTGGAAGAGGGATGATGAGACGCACCAGAGATCAGAGCCCGCTGCGAGGTTGGGAAGCGATTTCGACCTTTCCAGTTGCATGGTGGCTATCTGAGAGGAGTAAAGTGTAATCGGAAAAGCGAGCTTAAGCTCTAAGCACGTTATAACATACCGGAGTCTCATAGCTATCCCTTGTACAACTCTCTGCAACCGATGGAGCGTCGATCGTTCTGGATGGCACATCTCTGGTAGATCACCAAACCGCTCCTCAAAGCGACCTTCTCATTTCGTCGGTCCATGATTTACTCGAGTTAACGACTAATGAGTAAATGAGGATACCATCAGTTACAGAGATAGAAGAAGAAGTATTGAATAATTCGAGAGAGGTTACAAGTGTTGCGCATGGGATGAGGATGATGAGAGTAGGAGAGAGACAGAGAGAGCTCCGGTCGTGCGAACAGCCCGCAGCTTGCATCGTGGTCTGTCCGTCTCCACGTTGTTCGTCGCTGACGCTCTCATGCTCGTCCATCCACCTCGATATCCTCTTAATTCTACAATCTCGCTTGAAGACGTCCTTAGAGCATCGAAACTGGATGGCGTCGTACTTTCATTCAAGATGAAGCTCAGCGCAGGTCGTACTCAAACCCCAAGTTTACATTACCGTGACGACCATGCAACTCTAGCCAGCTGGCGCGCTGCAGGGTGTTCGATCGACAGGATCTTGGGCGATCTCGAAGAAAGGAGGATAGCTGGGATGGTGTATAGACGGCGTGAAGGTGTGTAGCGTCAAGATCGAGGATGATCGTGAGGTCAGAGATGCCAGAACTATTGCAGTGCGTTTCTCGAATCCTCCATTTTCTTCGATATCTCACATCGCTGCAGCTCCCTCTGACGATCGCACGCATAAATCACTTCGTCTTCGAATTCAGGTCCGAACTCTAGCGAATATTTTGAGTTTATAACGCTCACAAATGATGCTAAGGCAGAACTTCAAGGACAGGACGTTAAATGCAAATCGCGCACGTCTGTCGGACTCTCCGCCTTCAGATCTATCAAGTCCTGTGACGGATACCTGTATTGAAGACTTCACGATGGTTAGATGCTGGAACATTTGTTTATGGGAATGGTGGAGGGCCAGGATCGCGGATGATAAACGTCGATGGCAGAGGTGCGTCGTCTCTTCCCCAACGCTTTGTCTTCATCTTCCGCGGCTCCCCATCGTTATTCTTTATTCTCCATCTCTTTTTTCTCGTCCCCCAAATTTCTTTGGGCTTAATGACCCCATCATTCGCATTCTCTTCTCTTCTCTTTTCTTCAAATATCTCTCCCTTTATCAACAGCGACACGCCCCACCCCCTCGGTGCGCACTAACGACCACTTATATACTTCCAACCGCACGGTTCTCGCCAGGTGTCACATCCTCTGCCAGCAATCGTGATCAGTATTCGGTCGGTATGTCGCTATCGAGCGTGTAGCCGAGGGGTTAGGCTATCCAACCTTTCTGCGCAACATTCTGTCCTTCGACTTTATCTTTCGCTTCGATCTACTCTTTCCTTCTCTTGTTTCGCGGCGTCGCTCGTACATTCTTACTCTTATCGCTTCCAAGATCTTATCTCTTTCTTCATACAGCTTAGAAGACGACAGTCCGGCATCAGCTCCCGCCCTTCCGCCTCCGCTCTCGGTATAAAGAGCTTCTCGAATACTCGAGATTTACTCTTGTATAACTCGAGTCGAGGGTGCTCTTGCAACTCTGGACAGGATTCGGGAGGGCGTGGGCTTCGCGGTTCGTCCTTTTTTGCTTCAATCACAGCGCACTCTCTCCCTATCACTGTAACTTCATTCCCCGCTTCTTCAGCACGACTCGCATCGTCTCCCGCCCTCTGCACAGCACCGGAAGAAGAAAATTCTTCTGGGTTCTTTTGCGCTTGCACCCTATATGCACCCGCGTTGGTGATGTGCTTGCGCATCGGAGCCAAGAAGTTGGGTTTAAGTTCGTTGTAGAGGGCGTGTTTCCTGCGGTGTATCGCCTGCGGTATTTTATCTTTTCTGATTGAAGGATGAACTTTGATTCAGGCATCCCATTTACCTTCTTTATCATTTCTCGTTCACTTGTTTGGCGGGTTCTATTTCTCATCGTGCCGTCTTTCGCTGTCTCGACCTCGTCGTAGTAAAAAATCCGTAAGATCTTCGTCCTTGTACATACTAGTAGCATTCACCAATCTATTTTCTGTGTTGTATATGTACATGCAATAAATCAAGCTTCTTTTATGGACTTGTGCGAACGCGTCGTGTACGAACACCGAAGCTCGAAATACGGAGCGTTAACGCAAGGTGTTGATTTCAGCTAGACGACTAAGGGCCCTTGTAATGTCATCGTAAGACGAGTTTCGGCCGTGTTTTGTCAAAGACATATCTGTGCACAGTCAAGGAAAGGACGAGAAGACGTACCGCGAAGCCGCGTTCGTCGTCGCCAACTTCTTTGAAAGCCTTGACATCGTTCCAGTCACCATCGGTGTATCCCTGCGACCAAAAAAGTGCAGTGCGTCGAAGAGATAATTGAAGTACAACAGAGCAAGGAGGGAGAGAAGAAAGAAAGAAAAAACAAAATCCTTGAGAAAAAACAGGTGTGGACCAGAGTCCAGCACAAATTCGCTGCCCCTCCATCGAGGTTGGATCTTTTCAAGATGCAGGTTAAACTCCCAACATCGCATGGAAGCCAGGATCGAGACTGCAGCTACTTGACCGACATCGGCGGAGGGGGATTCGGCGTGGTAATTTTTTTTTTCAGAAACATTTCAAGAAAGTATGAGGTCGGCTCGAGACTGGCACCGTTGGCTGTGAGGCGAAGATAAGTGTATGCTACTTCCACAAAAGTATCTGAGCGACGAGGGGATGTAGGAAGGCGCATCGCTATAAAATGAACGCGAGAAAACCAATAAAATGGAGATGAGAATCAAAAGATAAATCCGAAGCCGGATGACGAAAAAACTGAAGAATCGGAAAAGAAATGACTTCAAACACCTGCATGACCGCACACGGGGCAATTAGACACGGATATGTCGTACGGTGAGTACCAACGAACGAGGAAATCGCTTGCTTTGTTTCCGGAGCATACTGGTCAACACAGTAGAGAGAAGGCGCAAACGCGTGGTGTATGCTTGCGTCTAAAGCGGGTTCGAAGTTAGAATTTGGAGGAACTGAAGAAAGATTGGAACAAGGACAAAATTTGAAGACGCATCCTTGGAGAGGATGAGGAAGAACGACACCAACCCACATCATCGGAGAACGATGTAGTTGAAGTGCTACGAGATAACAATCGGCTTAATCGGGTTATCAAGAAAAACAAGATGAAGAAGGGTGAACAGGAAGACACGCTCACAATGATGGAGTGCGACGCGGGCACTCTTGGTGAAGCTTTCGAGAACGTCATGCAGCTGTGAGTACGATAAGACCGCCAAATTGCTCAACGATCGTGGCTTTGCCAACAAGACGGCGTCCGCGTAGTATGCCGTTTGGAAAGCTGTCTATGACGGTAAATTTGTCATGTCAGCTCGTATGTTCGACGCATAGAAGGCTAGAGACGCACCTCTGAATTCCTGGAGAAAATCGCGCAAGAGAAACACGGCATGGATCACGCTTGCCCATACCTGCGATCACGTAATGGCGTTCGACGTAGAGAACGTTCACGTCATGGCCTGGCTATGCCCAATTTACGTCGATTTCGTACTATCAATATGAAAGCATGATGGTCGACGATGATTTGAAATGACACTCGCTAGATGTCGAAAATGTGAACCTGGAGAGGAACACTCCGCCTGAAAGGGCGTGCGATCGGTGAGCCCTCGTTGCAAATGCCATTATTCATCACGTACCAGAGAAAATCAGTTAAAGAGACGTCGTCTTGCGGGTTGCGATCACAGGAAGATTGTTGCCGATGTCCGTCTCGATACTAGCGAAGCTGAAGGGTTGAGGCAGCGATTGGAGGCTCGGATCCTCGGAAACTTCAGAAAAGCGATGGATGTTTGAGATCTACCTTCAGCTTTCGAGACATGTATTGGGTAGAGTTGGATCGAACTGAACGGAACAGAGGACATGATGGTGGAACGAGACGAAGTGGTGGGACAGAGAAGGAGGAGTCGCGGTCGTGTGAAATCTTCACATCAGCGTCGTGGACAGCTCGTCGTGCTCGTTCGTCGTCGACGACGGCTTCATCCTCGCCAGATCGCTCACCCGTCCACCCAGCTCTCCAAACGGCCCAGAGTTATGATGCCTCAAAGGCATAGGCACAAGCTCAACATCAATCACCACGGACCACGTCTATTCTGAAGTTGCAGTGTCAAACTGAGGATCTCGAGGTCTTGGTTCTTACATCTCGAATTGCTCTCGTCGACGTTCGTAAAGCTCGCAAGGCGACTTTCTCGGCGGGAAATTTCGAAGGGACGAATATAGCTGGCGAAGTCTTCAAAAGCTTTGACGCCTCCATGGAACCTCGCGTCTACGGTCTAGGAACCGTTCATACTTTAGCGGCCAGTGTGAGCAGCTACACGGCCTGGACCGTTCATCTAGTGGACGATCTTGACGAAAGGGAGCTTGTCGTATGCAATGTGCTGTTGGAGATGAGGATGAGCTTTGGGATCTGGCTGGATCGACAGCGATCTCGTTCGTGAGTCTTCACTTCGTTTGCTTTGCGCTTCTCTTTGCCGTCGCGCTCCTCCATCTTCTCTTTCGTCCTAGCCTTCTAGCGCTTTTTTCATCGTGTTCGATGTGTTCTCTGCGACAACACGTACGATGCAACAATGTGTACGATGTACTTGTCGACGAATCCCCTCAGCAGGCGATATTACCGCCTACCCACAGCGCTGTGTGCTTCATACCTTTCTGTATGACGTGCGCATTGCGACCTGTGTCAAATAGTCTGAGGTTATTTCGCCTGCTGAGGTATGTTCGCCGTGTCGATCGTATTGACGTGTCACCAGTACTGCAATTTTATCTCGATTCTCCCCCTTGCTTCTCTACATATTCTGCTATACTGTTATTTATGCTCGCATTTCAGATATCCAAAGGGAATCGAATGCACCCTCCTCGACTCCATATTCAAGCATCAATTCGCGAAGATAATGGCGAGGACTCGCGCTTCTCTTCAAGTCGTATAAGCTTGCATTCGACCGGCCCGCTGCGCTAGAGCACCTGAGGGCATGAGGACAGACGTTGGCGGGGTGGAGTTAGAGATTTGCGAAGATATATATTGGATGATCAACGTAGATCAAGTAGGTGAGTCTCCATCTCCGATTTTCACTTCATTGTCGTTCCAACTTCCTCAACTTTTACTCTGTGAGCTTCTTCTAAGTCTGCATTCGCAGGCGTCTCCTCTCGGTGTTCATGCTTTTCATACCTCTTTCGTTAGTCTCTGTGTGGAGAAGTTTCACTTCGAAACACCGTTCGCCCTTGACGCGCATACCTCCGCCCTCCATTGAAACGGTCGCCAGAATAAATGTCGCGGTTGCAGCGCACACCTTGATTTAAAGTTGCGAAGCTCGTTCGCGTCGTCGTCGTCCGAAATGTCTATATGGAGGGCGCAAGTTGCTGCTCAATTATAAAGTTCAAAGAATAGTTATCTGAATACTCGCTGATTATTTTGTTAGATGTTTCAGTGAAAGACGCCGCCTCGATGTGCCTCGCGATTGAAACCTTAAAACATACATCGTAGTCCATCGCCACCTACATCAAGTGGCTTCACAGCAATTTTCGCAGAACCTCTAAAATATTTGGTGTGAGGGATCGCCAACGCCGATCTGATGTGCGTCGTCTCTTCGACGCTCGTTCAATTTCTAAATCACCAAATATCTATTCAGGGTGTGGGAAAAGAGCATACGACGAGAAGCAGACGCCGTATCGTCTCTTCGATCTCCGTGCTCTTACAAGACTGGGTTCTCTCAAGCGTGATCAATGCTCGTGAGACGAGACTTAAAGGCGCTATCTGGCGAAGTACGGCTTACACGCCTCTTTTGGAGGCGCGAATTATAGCCTCTCACTGTTGCTAGAGTAAGAGATTCCGAAGTACGAATACCACATATTTATGCGGCGAAGGAAACAGAGCCTAACATACAATACGGAAATTCAAGGAGCCGATGAAAACATTTCAGAACCAGACAAAGATCTTTGTGTAATTTTGAGCTATTACACAGCTTTTAAAACGCCGAGTAAAAGATTTTGAAAACTAGAAGCAGCGTGGTTCAGGCGGTTCCCTAACCCATCGCCTTACCCATTGAAACCTAGTGGTTGGGTTAAATGAGACAGCACGATGAAAATAGAAGACTTGATTCCACTTCGCCACCAATATCTGTACGTTTTACATCTTATTTTGTATCGAGACACCGGATTCTTGGATATATTGAGCTTTCTGATAGTGAAACAAAAATTGACATCAGTAACCTCCGGACACTTCAGGCGGGATCCGAAATCACGTTTTATATCAAGCCAAGAGGCGAAGACTCAAACATGAAATACGATGTATTTTTCCTCCTTGATGAAGACTTAACGCGATGTACAATCCTAAGTGAAGAACAGAGTGAGAAGACGATACAGATAAAGATCGCAGACGTAGGCGTCGATGGTGGGAGGCCTAAAAAACTGAAGAAAGTAGAAGAAATACTCCGACCTCAAAAAGAGCTCAGCGGTCTAATGAAACTAGTTCTGGCTGCTATGTTTCTCTTCATCAAAGAGAAGACGATAGAAGAAGCTCTCGAGTAATAGCATACGAATGATGTACAGATTTTAGTATCATGGTAACAGTGAATACAAGAACTAGTAGTCCGGGCAACCGAAGAAGGCATGTTGGTTTCGATTATTTTGAAGTGCTTTGTGAAGAGAAAAATAAATGATAGCTCTGCATCTCCTTATAATGAGTCGATCATCTATTATCCATGCTCATGCTCATTCGTTGGCTGTTCTGTAAATTTTGCTCCAATTTCCGAGCAGGATGCTTCGCCTTCAAACCTTACAATTCTTCGGAGGCGCGCACGGACCATCCACAAACTTTTGGCAGAGGCTTGCGCGGCGTTGTTGCGCCACGTTCCTCATCCCCGCCAAGGCTGACATCCTACCAAACGCTCGCTCACTCACCCCGATGATCCTCATGACCTTGGCTTTCGTTTTCCAATGGAACTGCGCTCGATGAACCCCAGAAATCTCACCCCAAGCTCAAGATGATAACGTCAATAATCCACGTCTTCGATCTGTCTGCGTCCACGTCTACGCAAAGTCGCTCTACGAATCCTTCGTAACGTTCGTTCAACGGAAGGCGATGAAGATAAATATGCGAGCACAGAATTGGTGATTCTGGAGAGTGCTATCTACGCTCGTCTGAGCTCAATTACCGCTGGAGGAGGTGCTGTTGGGGCTGCTGGGAACGAGCTTGGTCGACGTCAATCAAAAGGTGCATGTCCTCTTTACTAGCTAATTTGTTTCGTCGCTGAGTCAAATGCATCTCCATCCATCTTCCGTCTCATGCCAGCTTCTCGAGGAAAGCAGACGAAGGAATGATTGCATGCGGCAAGACAACGCTGGCTTGTCATCTCGTCAACGTGCCCGCAGACCGACACTCGTCCCATCAACCAACCGACGATTCAGCGACATCTCTCCTGACGCTCGAGTGTCGCGCTCATCGACTCCAGCATTCAGCTATCGAAACACCAAGCTACTCTTGCACGTCAAGTCTTTCGATGAGGTGACCGACATCGCACCCGAATCGTTCGTGTTCGCGCAACAGCAGGCTGAAGATCTATGCAGAAAAGTACGATCGGCGCGAGATCTTGAGGGTCGGCGGGTGTTGGGTGCATAGGACGCTTCGGTGGTGCGATATGAGCCTTGGGATCCGGTGCGAACGAGGACGATCGCAGTACAGAGGTGCGTGGTCTCTTGTTTCAAGTTCGTGTCGAATTCGCTTTCTTCTCTCGTTTCGATTTCTTCCATCATTCTTTCCAATTTATGCACGTCTACGACGCTGTCTCATTCTACGTCCCCTCGACTCACTCCTCGAGGGCCAAAATACGACCGCAAACATTCAACCCACCTTTCTTCCTTCGGTGAATTTGGCTTGGACTTCGCAGTCTAGAAACACTCGGATGGTGTGTCGTCGAGGGTTCGTTAACGCACATCTGTCGTATTTCGTTCAAGCGACCTTTCTTCTTTTCTTTATTCACTCTCTTGGTCACCGTTGTTTTCGATGATCTCCTTTACATCTTGATGCAGTTTTAAACTCCTTCATTTCATCACACTGATCCTTATCCCCTTTACGACCCCTCGCCTCCCAGATCACTCTCCACCCGTGCTCCGAAGACGTCACTCGGGCGTCAAATTTGCTTTCGAGCGACAAGCCAGACATCTTCGTATACGTGAGACGTATTGACTGGCGAGGGCTCGTTTCTTCCTCGGGCGGTGTGATACGTGCTAGCGCTGCATAAACGCTCTCCTTGCGCGGCTTGCAGGTTTCTTTTGAGACGAAACTTCTTTCTTCGTCTTGTTATGATTCAACCTTCGCTTTCTCGTTTGCTCCCTTCTCCCGAAGATTTTCGCAACGCTGATCCTCTCTTCAATCTTCGGGACTACATCTTGGAACTGGGGGCACGCTCCCAAGACTTCCTACCTTTCTCATTCTCTCTCCTTCCACCTCTATCCTAATTCGACTCTCTCCTCACTTTTATCCCCATCTTTCTTCCTAAACCGAAGGACCGCACGGATCCTCGCCCTCTCTATCGCAAGCACTCACAGAACGAATAATTGCGGCTGCGTTGTGATCGTCGCGACGTGTTGTGAATTCGTTGATCGTGCTTGAAAAAAACGAAAGGGCGTGATGTAGTGGGTCATTCTATTTGTTATTTTTTTTTCGACAATCGGGCTGCGCAAATTTGGGGGATTGCGCATACATGTTTCCTGAGGTTGTTGGGCTCTTCGATGGTCGTTTTTCTTTTTGTTTTCGTTTTTATATGGTCAAGCATTCGAAGCGGCACAACGCACGCAGCATTTTGTATATAGCTATGAATGATTAATGAATGCACACTATGAATTACAATATCGAGCTCTACGAATATCGAAACATTGAAGAAAGAATAGGAAGGCTTGATGAACGAAAAGACACTCTTCGTAGACTTCAGTTTGAATTGAGAAGAACAACTGTCGAAATGTTATTAGTAGTACGCAGCAGGCACCATCCGCTCTTGCAACGTAAACTGAGAACGGGGTCAGGAGAAAAGAAGGAGAGACGCGTCAACGTTTCAAAATTCTCAACAAAAGCCCGAAATCAAATGAGTGTTGCGATTGATCCAGAAAGAAAGCGGATATAAGTAACAACATCCACCCGTTCAATTCCTGGATGCCCTCGTAGTCGGCGGACGACATTTTGCAACGAATCGTACTCGTGAGTCGTGAGCTGTGGCAACAATCTCTTTCTCGCATCACGAAGTACGAAGAATGAGTCGGATTCGTGTAGCCATCCGAGGACGTACGAGGGTAGCAGGGGAATTCTCGTGGCGGGCCGCTGGCGAGGTAGAGGAATGGAGAAGAAATATTGGTGCGGTGAAGTAGAAAAAAGAATGAGGGAGAGAATTGATTACGATCACATCACAGTAAGCGCGATGAGAAAGCGGAAGAGGTGGGCTGAGCGCGATTTGGCAGATGTGTAACGTGTAAATATGTCGGCAGATGTAAACGACGTATTTTCTGTCACATCTTCAAATCGCGCTGCAAGTCATTATAAACGAGATTGAAATCGAAGTTTTTGAACGGACGTTCTAAGCGTCCAAGTCTCTGATCACCGAAGATAAGAGCTGACGATTGAAGGAAGTCCAGAAAATCGAAAAGCGCTTTCCGTAGACAGAGAGATTTTTAACCCTCATTGCCCTCGCCCTCGCTGTCATATCAGCCCTCACACCAGCAGTATGATCATGAGCATAAAGGGTGCGTGCGCACATTGCAGACAACGACATAGCATCTGGTTTTTCGATCGGGACGACGTCTTTGTTGGCGAGGGGTTGGGTGATGAGCGGCTTTCGAATCGGTCTTATAGGGAAAATCACGGTATAGAAGAATGAAAGTTTGAACGAATATTGGAGGAAAAAATGAAGGGCGAAGAGGGAAGATCGGTGGGCGAGACGAAGTTGGCAAGATGAGATGTGTCGCGACTGAACCACAAATCTGAAAGGAACTTGAAAAGAAGAAGGGTGCAAAGCCGAATAGATAGAAAGATGATGAAAGAAACGGAAAAGTGAGGAGATACGACGCACCAGACATAGGAAAGAGTAGGCCATCGCTGATCGTACACCAAATGTAGATGGTCATCGTCTCCGAGCACCGTCGATCGGAGACGATCTAAGAGACAAAGAGCGGTTTATGAGATATATTTTCATGGTCTGAAGGAGCTGTTCACGCACCAGAACACGATAGCTAATGGTCGAGTCTCCTGCTGAGTCCGATGGCAAGCAGATCGCTATCGATTGCGTGCTCGACAACACAATGTCTCAAACTTCTTGAAGTCGAGATGACGCGAATTGTCTCATAAGTGAGGATGTGGAGAGATCGGTGTGGTCACATCGTTAGTATTGTGTGGTATGGATGCAGTTGACTGAGTGGGATGGAAGAGGAGGTCGGAAGGACATGGACGTTGAGATGAAAGAGGTGCAGTCGTGTGAACGGTCGACGTCGGTCGTGGACACCGTCCAGGACAACGAGCTCCTCTTACTCGAACCACCATCATGATCCTCACACGGACAACCAGCATGCTCGTCCTACATCCGCGTTCGCGAGCAATTGGGACTCTCTCAGACATAAGCACAGGCGTGAATTAATGTTGAAAACTTCAAACCCCAACGAAAGTCATCGTCTCGATGAAGCCTCGCGTCACCGAAACATCCACATTTGCTGGACACCAGTACTACCTGAATCGACGATTTGGCGGACGATCTTGAAGAAAGAGAGCTTGTCGTAGGCTATGCGACGTTGGAAAGGGTGATGAGCGAGCGATGGGGCTAGATCGACAGCGATCTCGGTGGTAACATGCTGGTGAGTCATCGTTTGAACGTTAACATTCTTTCACCTGCTTTGCGCTTCATTCCTTTCATCCCTCTTCTCTTTCGTCCTGGCTATACTTATATTCTATATCTTCATATTCTCGACGCATCCATTACGACAACGCGTACGACATCGTCGACGATGAATCCTCTCAGCATCCGACCGTGACGGGAGTTCCTAAACTCAGCGTCCACGCGCTTCGTACCTTTCTGTACGACTTATGCATTTTCGCCCTGTGTTGGAAAATACCTTTCCTCACATGTTGAGAGATATCGCTCGTCTTGATGCATCACCAGCACTGCGACGCCATCTTACCCCTTCTTTGAGCTCTCCAATCGCTTTCTATTTACACTTCGCTTCATCAAAACTAACGCTCACATTTCAGATATTCGACAGACATTGTCTTGCCCTTCTCAGCAGCTAGCTCGCCTTCCATCAAGTTCAAATTTCGAGTGGGGATTCGCGCCGGTGAAGTCCAAACTGTTCTCACTTGCGCTCAAGCAGCAAACCGCAGATCGTTGGATCTTCAGATGATCGCAAGGAGAAGACGGAGGACGCAGGCCATATGCCGTCGGTGCAGTGGTTGAGCGTTGAGATCAGGATGATCGAAGTCGTTCAAGAAGGTGAGTTCTCAATTTCTGTCTTCTGTCTTCGTTTCGCTTTCCTTCCTCGCCCTCCGACCAATCTTCCCCATCGTCTCTTCCTTTTCTTTATTTCATCTCATACATCCGGTCGAAAAGCAGTACTGCGCCATTGGAAACTGCAATTCTCTCGCGAGCGACTCCCCTCGGTGTCTGGAAGTTGCGAAATACCCATCCTCGACGTTCATGTGTTCCATACATTTTTCTACTCAGAACGCATACGGTCGCTGTGGTTATAGTACTGCCTAAACTCCCCAGACTCACCGAGGGACGTCGTCTTAAGCTTGAGCGCATTTCCTCGCCGTCGATCTACTATATCTTTCTACTCTTCTTTTGCGTTTCTTCTTTCGCGCTCCGCCGCTCTTCAGGCAATAATCGCTCCGCGCAGAACACCCGCTTTTTATTTCGAATCATTCCTTTTCCTTCCTCTCTTAATTTCGACGAAATGCGGCATTGCATGTATTACCTCATTCTCCCTCTTCCCTTGCTCAGCGCGGACACCTTACCCCTCGCTACCTAGACTCTTCTAGGTCCAATACGAAATCACTCGACAACATGCCTTAAGCGTCAAGCGTCAATTTACGCTTTAGCACGGAGGATCTCTAAACTCTTCCTTGTAAGATAATCCAGGGCTGCGGGGGCAAACATGTCTACGTATCGAGTGCTTTGAATGAGATTTTACACCGTTTTCCGAGTCGTGAAAGCGCGCTCTCTCTCGTTTCATCTCTTTCTCTTCTTTCTCATCGTTTCGGACGCGAGGTCGACTTCGGAGGGTGCTTCGCCCTCATCGAGCCCTATCGTCGTCATCTTCTCATCTCCTGAAATTAATCATCAAACGCACCGTTCATCAACTGTATCTCGACTTCCCCTCGCCATCTATACTTCATACACACAAACAAAATTTAATTGATATGAGCGCGCACTCTTCTCTCATCTTTGCACTCTCGTTTCTGCAGTGCTGGAAGAAAAGATGTTGAGGGTATCTGGGTACGTTGAGTGCTCCTACTGCACGAGCGTGTCACTTTTGAACTTCGGACGGCTGTCGCTTCTACAGTATCGCCTCTTTCAATTTTTCACGATGCTGAGTACCTTTTCTCACATATCGAGGCTAGTCTCAAACTCGAAATGGCGCTGTTCTTTCTCGAATACGACGATGTAGTAATCGTCGTGATACCTGTCGAAATATTCACCGCTCCTGAGCTCCTTACTCGACTCTTCGCCCTCCCATTCAACATCTTGGCAACGAAAAACTTCAGCTTCTGTCGCACTTGCGTTTACGCTTGTGCATAAGAGGAGTGAAGTTCCCAGATGATGAATATCAGAGGGCGTGGGTCGTGCAAAGAGTAGCATTTGACGCTTTGTTATACTCGAGTTTGGCGAGCATGTTCTTGCGCTATTTCTATCTAACTTTACTTCTTGTCATCGACATCGATTTTAGTCTAGCTTGTTCGAGATCGAAATGTCACATTCGTCAAACAGAATCTCTCGCCTCAATTGCCTTTCTCTCTTTTTTTGCTTTGGATCTTGGTGCTCAAAACGTCTTTACGGCTGTATATAATTGTATGAATACATTGTCGGTTTATATACGCAATGAAAGTCGGATATGCGGGTGAAATGACTTAAAAAACTGTGAAGGAAGAATGAAGTCGTGAAAGTAGCGCAAATCGAAGTGTCGGAATTTGACGATCGCAGAGAGATTAGCAACACGAACGGAGTCTTTGGATGAATCGAATCCAAGAAGCGCCAGAGAAAGCGAAGAAAGAGATACCAAGAATAATTAGAATTTGAGATGAAATCAAAGATGATACCGTTACCCCTCCGATCCCGGAGCTGAGGTGGAAATGTTGCACGCCGGAACCCGATAATGAAAACCTGACTGTCTGTCAATCAACTTGTAGTGAGAATAGTCGTTGGGAACGGCGGCAATATTCATTCGTTTTGCGAATTCTCGGGGTGGAGGGGGAGTGTTTGATGTTTGGTATTTCTCTGCGACAAATGGAGAAGAAAAGATTGCGAGAGCCTTGGAGTAAGGTAAGTGGAATGCAAGGTGCAACACCTATCGTCGCGAAATTTCCGTGTTTATGATAGAAGAGAGTAAACAGAAAGCATGAACAGAAGAACGTCAAAGTATTCGTGACTGAAAGAAAGAAAGAAAGGATAAAAATAAAATGCAAAGCGCACCGCATCACACCATTGTCGAGCATCCGCAGAACTGCACACGGATCCAGAGAACATACGATTATGTCGCTATCACACATACCGTAGAAATTGTAAATCTCTGTGTCCTTCGGCAATTGCGTGAGTGACAGAATTCGAAGTCGAGGACCGAGTGCGGATCCAACGAGAGTGACAAGGTGATGCGAGGAAAGGAAGGTTAAATGATATGAAACGAAAGCTCATAGGAGAGCATTTCAAGAGAGAAGCGTGAAGGATAAACAGATGTGCACAGATGTGTGTGCGCAGAACAGCAGGAAGAAAGCCAGATTCGGAAGGCACGTTCGATGACTTGCAACGCAGACATGCACCTGATGACACTTTTTACGATATCGTCGGGGTAAAACCGAGTACGAGATAACGGCTGGTACGTCCGACGATTCTTTTGGTCATGAAGAGCGATGTCTGCGGTGCGAACCATTTGAGCAAATGGCGAAATGATTAAGGCAGAATTTCAAGCCGAATATTGGAAGTCGCTGAAGAGAAGATAGATCACGCGCCTATTGGATTTCAAAACCAAATTTGACGAGAAAAGCGTAGGTCGAGACTCGAGACCGTCGCCCCTTCATCCCCAACGAGTCGTGACGGTCTTCAAAGCCTGCGCAAAGCGACTGGGAGTCAGTGAGATCTGCGTGAGGTTAAAGAGAGATGGTTGATTGAGAGACGTACTGAAGCTGACAATGGGCTCTCTCCTCGCGATCTGCCCGATGGTGAATAGATCGAGCCCGATGGTTGACGATGAAGGTCGATCCGATTCTTGAGGCAAGAAGAGTTTCGGGACTCGGAGACGTTTCAAACGTCTCAATGACAAAGAGAACGTCTCGTCGCTCATGAAGAACGTTGGAGAGCTGAGAACCTAGAAGGAAATGAATTGGAATTGTGGACATGGTGGTAGGAAATGAAGGCTCGGGAAGGGGTGATCGCGAGCGGGTTGGCCGCGGCCGTGTGAAGGAAGGAAGGAAGGAAGGAAGGAAGGAAGTATATTCCCGGCATGGACCCTAAACAGGATACACCGGTAGTCGCATCTAGAAAGTACAGCACAATCTACTTTCTAACACGACGCACTACACACAAAACTCGCTCCGAAAATATTGTTCAAATATCATCCTACGAGCCTCGTTGTGCAGCACATTTGCTTGAGAGCCCTTCTCTTTTACAACCGTACGACGGAACGTTCGCGCTTCGATCTTCGAAATCCGGCCCGAGCTATAACGCAAAACTGTACAGTTGATTATGTAATGCTGTGATCCACAAATCCTCAGTAAATTTTACAGAGGGAGGACGGAGGGGAAAAAGCTGCAGCACCAGTCACAGAGCAGAATGCAGCGGAAATGGTGCCAGCGAAAAACCCCAGTGCAAGAATGTCGAAGTTACATAGAGGGTAACGTTGTTTGGGTGAGAAGGATTCTCTACCACTTCTGACGAGAATACATCAACAACTCATTCTCGAGTGTTGAACGAGCTCGCACAAAAGCAGCAGTGCTGGAAGCTCCTGCTTGTCATGCCTGGAGTGCGGCTTTGACAGAGTTTCGAGTTCTCGCGAAAAGTTCATATTCTTTTCGTCGGTTTGTTGCGAGCGTCTAGCCCTCTGCTGTGCACGAAAGGTTATTTTTCCTTTCGTGTAGCACAGAGATTTTTTTTTAATTGTGCAGGCGAGACGCTCTGCAGCCTACGCGTTAATTTTCGCAAGTAGGACTGATATTTCGCCATCCAGCGCAGTGTGGTCGTGTCGAGGATGTTCGTGGTGGTGGTGGTGGGGTATAGGTTCTGTGTGATTACAGTTGCGTGGACAGCTCGTCGTCGTCGTCGTCTCTCTCACAACATCACTCGCTCGTCCATCTGACACTGCGTTGGCGGCAGGTAGGCCTCTCGACTCTCATGCATCTTCCGTTTGAAATCCAACGTCAATCGTAGGCTGTAGTCATCAAGCACATTCCTCAAGACTAGACTAGACGGCGACGTTGACCGACATGAACGCGCGTCCATATCGAACGAACGCTTTGCAAAGCATTTGATCGACGATAGATCCGGAGTACACGATCGTGGATGAGCTTGGGGCGTTGAAGCTTCAGCTGGCGAGCGTCACGATCGTCGAGATCAAGACCGATCGACGTCGATCGTATTGGGTGCGTCCTTGCTTCATGGCTCGCAGAGTTTTGCTTACTCGCCTTTCTTTTACTTTCGTTTCCTCAATGCAGTATCATAACTACGGAGAATAAGAGTCGACGTGATTTCGTTTCATGTTAGTATTCTCTTCCAACAAGCCTTTGCTCGTCTCTCCGACATACGTCGCTGCAGGAGCCCTCCTTGCAGCTTCAGGCCCTCGACAACCATCGGCTTCTTGGATGAATTAACTACCTGCTCCCGGCACTGCTGCTCTCTGGTAGTTCGCATGGAGTGATGCAGTTTGAAATCAAGATGGTCGCCAATGGCGTCGAGGAACTCTTGCTTCGAGTATGACTGTTTTGCGAACGTTTCCCTCGCTTTCCGCCGATCTTGAAAGTACGACATAACCCATTTGTATTTGTTAAGTCGTTAACAATAATTTCCCGCTTTTCTAGTCATCCATTGAGCTTCTCAGCGCCTCCGATGCTGTTCCGACCAACTCTTCGCCTTCGACCTTCGATGGACTCAGATGAGCGCTCTTCCGAAGCCCATCGCACATGTCCGAGTCGCGATAACCATTCTATCTCTCTTTCACATTTTCTTCTCTTCTTACTTCCATAATCGGCGACTTTAAGACTCCACCCCTCGCCACGCCTACTCTGTCATGCCCTCGATACGAAATCCGCTTTTCCCGGGCGCGTTTCCTTCGCACGTTGGGGAGAAGGATTTCCCTGAAGCATGATGAATAAAGGGGGCGAGGGAGAATAAAGCTGGAAAGCATCACGATTAATATTCCTTACTGATTCAATCCAATTTTCTACTTCACTTGTTTCTCAGGTTATCTGTGTCATTCACTTCATCCATAAAAATTGGTTTCAACGCAACAGGTCTAATATACTTACGTTTCCGACGTAACGCAAGGCGGTTATCAACTTATCACCCTCCGCGTCCAGGATGTACGACATTACTCAAATCTCGCGGCTCACCACGCACTCGATTGCTTGTCTTGCGTGTCAGCATTGCGAGATTGGATCATGTGCGTTGTTTTGTGGTGTGGAGGGTGTGGCTCGTTGGTTTGATTCTCGTCAGAACACAACGCGCCGCTTCAGCGCTCGATACCCGGTGCTCGCCCTCCCGTTTTTCATTCGTCACCATTTAATAACTTCTGCGCTCTGTCGCATGCACTTCGCATTTGCAGACGAGACTCGTGAAGTTTATTCTTGACCAATGAAGAACCCGGAGGGCATCCCCGATGTGCGAGGTCCTACTTTTTTATTCCTTTTATTTCTCTCTCGGAACGATAGTCAAATAGTCTTCAAGATCGTTTTTGGCTCTCACATTATCACGTCTTCATAGAAGTTGTATACATTTGCTTGAATCATGAAGAAATACTGTACATGTGTTCTTTATTACAAAATTTGAAGTCTCTCCAAATACTTATGAGAAAAAGAAAGACAGCGTAGATCGAATTCGACGAGGGAGACCGAACCCTTCCTTCATCACGGCGTCACCCCTCCGTCCCAGTTCTCATTTCGCGACGTCATATTGCGCACCGTAACCACCGAAAAATCATAAGAACGGATTCCAGAAGACTTGCGTGAAGAATCTCTGTGGTCAGCCGCAATATTCATTGCACGGAGTCTTGGGAGGAGGGGAGAGAGGACGAGGTTGTAAGGGTTTGAGCGTAGGTTGATGGTGATGATAAACAAAAAGGGAAGAAATTCAGGAGATGAAGGGAAGGAAATAATGAAATCATCATCTGAGATGCAAAGTGTGTTGAAACGTGCATGATTCGCGACGCTCGCGATGATGGAAGGAAAGGCGGGTAAAAGATGAGAGGAACCAGAAGAGTTTCATAAACACCTCCGTGAAACTAAAGTGAATTACGATCGTCAAACACCGGCGAGACCGCATCGTCACGAGTGACGCGAACGAGTTTGCCAGCATCAAATGAGGTGCAGGACAAGTGCGAGATCTGTGGCCGGGTGCGAGTTTCGACGAAGACGGCAGACTCGGTGGTTTGAAGGTTGGAGAGAAAAAGAAGAAATAAGGTGGAGAGAACGAAAGGAGAAGAAAGAGAGAAGAAAGAAATCGGAAAGCGAAACCGAGGAGAAGAAGAAAGCGATGACAAAGGAGAAAAGCGGAAGGTGGGCTCACTGGAGTATGCGATGCGGCATCAAACGAGCATTTCGTGAAAGGCGGCAGACAGAACTCTTGCGCGTCACTTGAGATTCACGAACCTATATGATGCATGCCTAATGAAAGAGACGATCGTTAAAAAGTGAATCGAATGGGAGTTTGGGATACACACCTTGATGGGATGCTCGCCTTCATCGTCGACGACGGATAGATTGTCCAGAAAGAATCGCTAGTCTTGACGTTTGGTTCGACATAGGTTGCAAGGGGAGAGCTACAGTTCGAACGTTCAGAAAGGAGAAGATGATTTGGCGACGTAAGCTGAGGGTGAGGATGACGCTGCGACGAAAGACGCACCTCGAGTAAATCAAAAGAACAGCGTAGCGCGAGACCGTTCTTTCGATGGACGTCATGGGGAGACGCCGGAAGCGATCTGAGAGATTTGGGAGGTAATCAGATTGGCGTCGTTGAACCACGAGCACAGATTCACGCACAGAGCATCACAGCGGACGATGACCTCTCCTTTCACGACCGCGCGATGACAGTCAGATCATGCCAGATCATCGTTCAGATTCGCTGATCGTCATCGTCGTCACGGCCTCGAAAGGACGCCTTCGCCCTAATTCATAGGTACTCAAAGATTTGACATGAGCACCTTTCAAAGTATGCTGTCGAGGTGTGGCGACGGTTTGGAGATAGACGGTTGAAGGAAGAGATGAAGGAGGACGTGGTCGCAAAGATGAAAGAGGAAGAGACCGTGCGAGCGCTGCGAGCGCGTCGCGTTCGTTGTCGTCGTGGACAGCTCCTCTTCGACGCTGTCCTCCAGGACTCCTCCTCACCAGAACGTTCCTCATCCATCCAGCCTTTCAACTAATGTAACCTCTCAACGTCTGGCTGCTGCGCTCTAATATTTCAGCGCCAGAATGCTGCAGAAACTCAAGCTTGAGGATGAATTCGCGTCTGGACCGTCCACGACAACGTCGTCATGCCTCATCGCTGGCCTTGAGCGAATCGTTTGATCAGCGATGGATCGCAAGGATACAAGGATATGCATAGGATGGACATCGATGGTGAAGGTGTTGAGCGGCAGATCTGAGTCGATCGTCGTCGATCGTAGAGGTGCGTCCTCTTTTCAGTCGTTTTTCGTTTCATCATTTTCCTTTTTTTTCGCAACTCTTTCCCATCTTTCTTTCATCTTTTTCCTTCCAACTTCCCTTTCATCTTTTCTCTCTATACGCGTTAGACACACGGACGACATTTTCCCCAAGGCGTTGAATGAACTCCTCCTTTGGCAAGGTCAGACGCCTTCTTCATCCTTGATGTACGCTTTCCAACATCTTAAATCCTTTCGTTTTCTAATTTGCTTCCCTTTTCGCTTTCTTTTGTTTCTTTCCATCTTTCGTTCCTCTTTCTCCGTACATTTAGCATCTCCAGTATTCGATCCGAAGACCACCCGATGCCCCTTATCTGGCATGCATCGTCACTGTACAACGAGCTTTCACTTTCATTACGTGATGCACATTCATCAGGCATTTGATTTTGTGCGCTAGCGTTGCAGCTCGTCTTCCATAACAATGTATTCCGGATGAGGAACGGTGAGGGTTTTCCAAATTTTTAATTTATTTGCTTCGAGCCATGTTGTGCGTAGGTTTCTAACGCTATCTTTCTATCACCTTCCATCATTCCTCGTTTTCATGCAGAATTCATCATTCTGCACTTTACGACTTCTCTTCCCTTCTGCTCTCGTAGACGGCACCTATACATCTTGGCTTTATAAGGAGCCCTCGCTCCGCTGCCATTCATTTGCTTTTTCGCAACAGCACTGTGACTCTTTTTTGTGTCGCGTGGTGAGGGTGCACCGGTGCATGTGTCTCCGGCACCGTTTTCTTCGTTCTGGTTATTCAAATTTCAGGCTATTTATCAGGCCTGTTTGAACTCCCTCTTCTGCTCTTTATGTCGCTTTCCTCTTTTTCTTTCTTTTTAAACTCCCGCGCATCTACGCTATTCCTTGCATGCAGTATCACTCATCACAGCACCCGCCCTCCTTGTCTTCCAAGTTCACAAAATGAATTTCTCATACACATTGCGCGCTCTTCCGCACGATTGCGATGTCAAATTCTATCCATGAACAAATATAGGTAGACGGAGGGCGTGTGCAGTCACGTTTCTCGTTGGCTTTTTGTAAAGCCGTTGGTGTGGAGTGCGAAGGGGTAGTCGGTATTTGCATTGGTTTCCAAGATTTTCTTCCGCGTACGACCTGTACTCACAACGACGATCTGCTGACGAACGTGCGCTTGCAGGTGAATCTTACAGCAAGATCGTACGTAGGTTTCTTGGATCAAAGCGTGATTGAATTAATCAGAGTTGCCCTTTTCGAACCCCCAAGAGATCCTGAACCGACGACATCGATTGTCATCTTCAGGTTTGAAATCATACAAATTATGAGTATATTCTTCCTTGTGACTTACAATCTCTTATGAGAATCTCTTTCTGGCGATTCTGGAAATGTATTGTGCTTTCGAGAAGATAAAAGCCAAGATCCGGGTTTGATTTGTTCGTTCAATTCGATGACCTCTCATAAACGGCCGCCTTCTCATACCTAAAAGACATCTTCGTCGTCCAAGTACGATACCGTGAGCCTAGATCAAATACGAAAACAAAAGTTATCGAAAAACTCAGATGACGCTATCCCTCCAGGAAAACGTCATGAACATCACGCACCCAGCAGTCCAGGTCGTCGCGTATAAGTCATCAGCACCAGTTCGGCGACGCGCCTTCAAATCCATCTCCAAATCCGCATTTCCGTTGAAGCGGATGTCCGATGGCATCTTCGACATCGTGGTTAGTCCCATCCCGATCCTGCGCGCGGTCTGCATGTGGAAGAAGAGACGGGCGCAGAGCACGTTTTGAACGCAGCATTGAGTGCTAGATCGAAATTCGAATCCAAGTCAGCATCATCGATTATAAGAATGAAGGGTAGGTTTGACGAAGAAGGAGAAAGAAGGAGATATACTCACGAAACGAGGAAGTAGCGATAGTCCGACTTGAGAACGTCGAGTCATCGTTTGGAAAATGATATCGATAAAATGTGACAATTACCGTGGAGCGTTCCAGTATTATCGAATTTGCGACTGCGCAAACTTAACGACGATGGAGAGATTAGAAGTGACTTCACTTGCAAGTTCGGTATAGGGAAATGCACGAGCTCACCAATGTTGAAGACGAAGTACGCCATCCCTGAGTGCGACATCAATTTTAGTGACAGATAATAGAAGAGTGGTTAGACAACACAGTGACTATCGACTATACGTACCATCTTGCGCCATCACGGTCAGCAAGCTCACTTGTTCGAACCCAACTTGTTAATAAATTAAACGACACAATCGTGAGCAATTAATTTACCTCAACATAAGGGGAACGGGTAGGGACTCACTATTCTTCATCTCCCTCGTGTGCAGTACCGACTTGTAGAGGAGAAGACAGAGTGCCACTGCAGTTTGTATTACCACGTCGCAGAGAATGAATATTCGAGCAAATAAATTTGCATTGGATGAATTTTGAGAACGAAAGACCACGAAGAACTGACATCGAACTGACATGAATCCATCAACACGTACCCGATGAGCCCGTAGAATATGCTTCGATCGGTCATGAGGAGGATACAGCCCGACCACGGGTGGGGATCTATTGGTGAATCAGATACGAGAACTGCGATGGATATTCAATCCAGTAGCAGAAAAACAGTCTAACCGAGTACGGAAATACCACGGATGAACCGATAGACGGTATGGCACGTCCCAACTGCGCTCAACTGTAGGCGTATGAGTATACGGAAAGTATAGATGAAACTACTACCTATGAATTAGACTCACGACGTACGATCCCACCAATACCACAAGTACACGCTTGTCACCCGCCCAGACCGCGTATGTTCGAGCGTAGAGAACCACTGAAGAGTCTCGCTTCAGTGTTCTACTTACTATTCGATGCAGAAATTTGACGCACCGTTTGATAAGCAATATTGGAGGTAAACCATACCTTTCGTAGATAGCGTTAGAAGAGCATGGATGATCAAATAATTATGGCTTCTTACTTGCGCTAATTCTGATCAACGCTTTGCAATGCTAGACGTCATAAAACGATAGAATCAGCAATGACTGATGTAGTCCATCCGGGTGCTAGAGAAGAGAGCTCACCGAATCGGTGTAGTCGTCCGTGATGATATATTCTATCGCAAAGCGTCAATCCGCAAGAAAGAAGACGAGAGTACTGTAAAACAACGGCACACCAAAGAGTGCGATGCTTATCTGCACGATTGAAAAATAGCGACACAGAAAGAGTAAGCAAGATCCAAATGAGAAACGGCGCTGCCAGAGAAATCGGATCTGTTGATCGTAAGAAATAAACTGGCGAGCTTGATAGCGAAGAACATACCTCGTAGTCGAAGTTGATCAGATGCTCGTACAACTATACAGGGGTGAGGTAAAGTAGAGGTTCTTTGAACGAATACTGACGACGAAGCAAGCCGTAGAGACTGATCACATACGGAATAAAGTGACAGAAAAGGTGATCGATTTCAATGTGTTTTGGACGCAGCCTTGAACGTACCGATTGTATACTGAAAAGGCATTAGTATGTCGTATCCATGCCGATAGAACAGTGAGCTGTATCAGGAACTCACCCGAAAGACGAGGGTACGTCGCAGCGTTTGATCGAAGAGCGTAGAATCCAACATCATTGAGCTTGGAAGAGAAGCACAGGAGGCGGCGTACATACGACGCAGACCGTGATGTCCATTTTATAGTCCGACGCGAGTCCAGCGAGACTCGAACTACGTCAACGATCCGCCACAGCGAAAAGACCATGGCCGAAGGAGATACAGACTGAAGTTCTGAAGATCAGCACTTTATCATGCCAATACCGGAAAACAAGACAACGAACTGACGGACGAGTAGGCCACGCCGAGGACATGGCCTTGTTATGGTGAGCGCAAGCGAGGTACGTCGACTTTCTTGATATCAAAATCTTCACATATTGCGCTAATGTCAACGCCACGGCTTGTACGAAGTTGTATGTCTACTTGCCTTTTTCTATGTGCTTTGGCGCTTTGTCAACACTCTGACATCGTCCGTTTTGGTAGAGGTAGTGCGTCGCCCTTGAATTGCGCATTTCACGTTGCATTGATGCAATTCTGAGAATTGATTTCAAGAGCTCGTAAACTGGAAGAGGTAAGAATACTCACATAAAGTGGCAGGGCTCGTTGAGAGTCTTGATATCGCTTTGAAGAGATTGATGTCGGCGATCGTTTGGTTGCACCGGTAGCACTATCGTCCCAGGATGTCGTGGAATAGGCACGGGTTGACCAAGTTTGACCACACAGGAGAATTTACCAGACGACGATCGCGATGGCGGCGGCGTACATGTGTGCAGTCAAGGCGGATAGATTGCGATGTCTCAAATTAGGAGGATGCTACTCGCGAGGTACGCAACAATGGACCTCCAAGTCGTTGAGGTAGAGGATTCGCATCCGCCATCGCACATATTTCGCCGCCTTTTCTTTCTAGCATTAGAAAGATAGACGTCTAGAGTGTGCAACCAAGTCTTTCGATTGTTATTCTGGCAAATGTTAGCCCCTATACTATCATACGCATAATCGACGTCCCTGACTGTATTATCTGTCATCGCAGCTCCTCTCGCCCCAGCACCCATCAAGTTCACCAACGCCACGCTTGTAATTTTCGCCTGAGGCACGATAGATCGAAATCGTTATTGGCTTCAAGCTTGTCGAACGAGTTAGGAGTAGGAGTGACGAATCGCTCTTGGCCGTGAGTATCGTCCTGAAGAAGCTTTCGTGGTACGAGTAGGGCGATCTTGCAGGAGAGAGAGAGATTAGATTATTGCTGTTGAAAGTTATATTAGTACGAAATTACTAAAGCTCGAAAGAAATAAGCAAAGGTGAAAGGCTTTAAAAGCTTTCACATAAGATAGCAGAGTACGAAACGACTTCGTCAAAGATTATTGGGACAAAAAATTGAATGAAGATATTGAAGGCCATTCATCGTCGAGAAGAGACAGCGAAGGCAAACAAGATAGACGACTATCGCACCGAAGTCCCCTCGACGACTCATTTCCCCCTGCAATTCATCCAGATCCGCCGAGACAATGCCAGATCCACAGACGGCACCGAGCGGGCCTGGATTTCTGCGATCGTGGATGGGTCGAGTCGAGGGGGACATGAAACGATTACAGTTTCGAAGAGTTTTAGAGGAAACGGTCAGAGAGAGAATGACAAAAGAGATAGAGATGACGGAAGAGAGGTGATAGACCGTGAATTTGAAGCAAAAGGAGACGAAGAGAGTTTAAGAGCACGCGCCTTTATTTTGCGATTGAGTGCGATCGCCACAAATTCCAAGGGTCCAGTCACTCCGTCGCTGCCTCCCAATCAGCCATTATTCACCTGCTCTTCTAGAGATCCTATTGATCGAAATTTCTGCGAATTTTTCGGCCTGGCCTTGCGTGGACATGAGTGACCAGAAACGAATCATGGGAGGCTTGATGCGTACCTCTGGGATCGAAAAGTCAAATGTCCAAAGAGCCCACGCCGTTCGGCAAAGCGTAACAACTGCGTAGGTGTTGTCGTTTGGACGTCGATGAGTTAGGGATTTGGAGGATTGACGTTATCTTGAGGCGGCTTGAGAATCCTCCGCTCTGTACTTGGATGGTTGCAAGACGACGCTCAGGCGCGCCTCAGTCGCGAAGCTAGGAAGATATTAGATAAGAGGGCTGAATGGATGTGCGAATGAGTTAACGATGAAAGCAGATGGTTAGTGAAGAGAGCACGCACCTCTTGATCGATGTCCATCATCCTCGGCCTTAGAGCACCAATTCCATCCATAGCGCCTCCATCAACATCGATCGAGTCAGCTCTGGCGTTGAACATCCTCTTCGACAGCTCCTAATCTATGCTCTCCATTATCTCTTCGAGGTTTTTCGTTGATCGGACGATGTGCAGACACTGCAGAGCGCAGGAATCGCGCTGAAGTGGAGGCGAAAGGTTTGGGAGACGTGAGTCCTTTACGACACCATCTTGAACTTGGGTTAAGCCTGACGAATACGATTGCTGTAGTTGACCGATAGCGTCTTCACTAGCTGGTAATTGTTCGAGGGAAAACGTGGATGAACATGGGTTTGGCGGTCGTTGGGGAAGAGAAACGTGTCTTCAAGTTCGTGGATGGTCCGTGCGCACTCCGAGTCTTCATCGTCGTTCTTGTCTCGATGGGCGACCGCGACTTGCATCTCTTCCACCTTCTTCGCTCAGCATGAAGCTCCCTCTTAACATTCCTACTCTCAAATCCAACCAGCATGTACTCCGCTAGCTATACTGAAATTAGACGATTAGTACTCGAATCACTTCGATTTCGACATTGCCTTTGAAGGATCGAGGCAATCGTCGTCGATCGTAGACACATCTCGTACGATCTGTTTGCCATCGGTAGAGATGAGAGGGACATATCACCTGCCATCATGATCTGGTACGTCAATACCTGCTAATATATCTTCTCGATCCTAATTCTGTCGCTTTAACAATTGTAGATCAGGGAAGTGCTCCTGGTGCGTCACGCTTCTTCCTCAACTCGATCTTAATCATACATATCCTTTTTTCGCCTATCTTTCAATATCTCGATGCTTCTTCCACGCGACGTTTTCTCGCAGCAGCTCGATGCATAACATTTTCGCACCCCTCACCATCGTGCCTTTCCGCCACCTCAAAAATGCCTCATTTTACGGATATTGAAACCTCTCTCATATCATACGGTAGAACTGCATGGCATTTCGATGGGAGAGGGTGCGTGGTGGTGAGGGTTCAACGCGACGCGAAGCTTTGCATCTTCTCCGTCCTCTCGCGTTGTCGAAGCTCGTCGTTCGTAAATTTCGTTCGCAACCCTTTTCTTTCACTTTATTCTCCCTTTTTTTCTACCTTTCAGGTGCTCACTTCAATATTTTCAAGGACTCGCCCTATCAAAACTTCCGTCTTCAAGATCAAGACAATCTTTCTCTCGACAACATGTCTGGACCATCAATACCAAGCTGGGTCCTCGTAATTGACGATGGATGCAAAGTACCATCAATCTGAGCGTTGCGGCGATCCTTTTTCAATTCGCACCGAAATATACTTCGATTTCGGTGAAAGGGTGAGTGATGAATCGCTCTCGTATCCTTTTTTCATTTTAATCACCTTTCCCGTCGTTCCGATTCACTCAATTTAATCGTATTTGCAAATTCTCTCTGTCGTCTCCCATCTTTCATAGCAAACTGATCCGTCATACCCTCGCCGCAGCGACCATGTACCCATGGATATGGGGCTACGCTTTAACCAAGCGTGATGTCCTTGACAACAGTGAAAGACTCTAGCTCGTAGACATGGTTGGTCTGATATTTGGTGTGCGGCGAGGGTAGAGGGCGCAGTTTACTCACTTTGATTTTTTTTTCGTTCGCTATTCTTGCTTAGATCTCTTCCTTCCATTCTTTCATTACCCACTTCCAAATCGCTCTTTACGCGTCTTCTCAGCGCATTTATATTTTCTTGGGACGGGAAGTATTCACGCGCCCGCCGTCGCTCGAGGGATTCAAACAAAAGGTGCAGTTTGACCAAAACTCTTTATTACGAAGAAGAGTATTGCTCTTCGTACCTCTTAACCTCGATACATGCAACCAACGGGCGTGTGCGTTTGTCTTCAAAGAGATTTTTTTGAATTTCTTCGGTTTCGATTCTTTCCCTTCCCTTCCCTCTTCTTTCTTTCCCTTCATTTTATGCCAGACACTTGGGTCCACTAGAGAGCTATAACTGACGAACGGCTTCCACATACGTTCGGCACGTTATACCTTCCAGTTTCACCGCCAATTTCTTCGAACATTGAACTCTTATTCACCCACCGTTGCGCGTTTTCCCGTCCATCCTTACCAGGATACGAGAAGAACATGCATTCCATCGCATCGATTCCCACCCCGCGCCCTCTTCAGTGCTACCCTACACGAGATACGGCTCAATCCTTTGTCAATGTCATTCATGATGGATTATTCCCTACATCTCGTCAAGGGGAATCCCTTCGGAGCGCGTGGATCTGACTCCATCGATTGGCTTGACTTGTTCTTTGGCGGAGATTTCCCGGCGAATGTACTGTCTGGACTTAAACGTGATTGCTCTTCATGTTTTGTTGCGCTTTAAGTACTTGCTTCGTCTACCCTCGTGCTTCCAAATAGCACAACTCAATTTCTTTTAGGTCTTCTTGTAAATGTTTCTTCGAAACTCGAATGTACATGTATTTGTATTTCGTCAAGGCTGTATAATGCATCACATCTGCTGTTAGAATCTATCGGTCGTAGCGAATGGGAGATCGGAATGAGACGAAAAGAAAAAGAGAAGAAAAAGCGCCGACGCAGACGAATGAAGTGAGCCAGCATAATTAGAGAGGAGGTAGATGAGATGTACGTAGCGATGCAGAACGCAGCCGTAATTCACGCCCTCTACATGCACATTCCTTCCCCGGAGATAACTTCGGGGCTCCCTCACGCGAACGACGTGAACGTGCTCAAGCAGAAGATTGTACTGGATTGCGAAATTGATGAGAGGGCGAGAGCTGTGTGACGGATCGTGTTGAGAATACGAGAGAGAATGTGGAAAGTGCCAAACTTCGAATGTCGAGAAAGAAACGAAAAAAGAAGAATAGAAAGCTCGAATAAGGAAGAGCGGAAGCGAGAGTTCGAACGTGCCCAGCGAATACCAGAGAATAATCGGAACACAAAAACAGAATCGAAGACAAATGTACTACTTCACACTCACCACCCCATGTACATCTTTCACAGGAAACGAACTACGCCGCTGCTGCAAAAAATGTCTGCGAGGCGAAGGTTCGTTATCAAGCCAAGACGTACGTGAGGATGGCGAGGATGCTGCGAGATGAAATTTTATGCCGTCGACGAACGTATGAGGGAGTTGAAAAGGAAAGAGTGATGTATCTCGACGTTAACGAGAAAGAAATCAAATCTGGGATGAACAATATCCATAAAAAAGACGAAGCAAAACAGGCCGGTACGCCCTCGCCCATCCCGCATCAACTCATGCCTAAGCCAAACGAACTACATTGCTGGTGCGCAAATTGAACCATACGTGAGTTACGATTTCACAATCGAAGTTTGTTTGAACGGCAGGTATGCGTGGAGAGCGAGGGGTGCGGCAGCGTTGCGAAAGACTGGGAATAGAAAGCGAACTACGGGAAGGGTGCTCTGAGGACGGGGAAGGTGTTGGACGAGAATATTTCTCATTCGAAGAGAGGCGATGGAAAACGAGGCAAATTTCGAAAAAATTCGAAGAAATGCAGAACGGTTGACGACACACCGACTTCGAAAGGACACCTTTCCAGCTTCAAGATCGACGTCGATCGTACCAGATCTACTCCTCGAAACCCTTTCCAACGGTACCCATCCTGCAGAGGCTCTCCTCCCATCGCGATCCGTCGTTGATCGAAATGTCTGCTCGCTGCCAACGACGAGGGCGCGATTCGAAGACGCAAGTCTTCAGCTTGCTCTTCATCCTAACTCTTGAGGCTCGGGCTTGATGTCTCCGATAGCTCGACTGCGGTAAACGTTGGGAGGCTGGAGCGATGTTATGGACCGACAGGTGAGTGAGCGTCGTGGTGGTGGTGAGGATGGCGGCGTCAGCGAGGAACTGTCCACGACGACGACGACGACGCTCGCACGGTCTCTTCCTCTTTCTTTTCATCTGCAACCACGACCTTCTTCGTCTCTCCCTTCAACCATCCACCTCAAAAGCTTCGCCAGACGCCGACAGAACTAGTCTCCTTTGAATAATCTACGCGATGTATCTTGGAACCATCCCGGATGCGCACTCTCGAGACGGTAACGACGATCGTCGCCCCATCTGGCATTATCTGACAGTCATCGGTCGTGGAGGGAGAGCAAATCGTCGGTTATGATTCTCTGGTGCGTAACTCTGCGTTCATGGTTCAACGATTCCAACCTGATCACCTTTATATTCTTTCGGATCGACTTAAGCGTCTCTCCATGGTGCCCATCGATCGAACGACGATCTCTGCGCTGTTCTCTTGCGCATGCTCATCTCGGAGGTGCGTTCCTCGTCGCAGCGTTATCCTCAGTCTCGGATCATATCTCCAAAGCTTCATCGTTGTTTCTCTCTTTCTCAAGATGCTAGAACTTCATTCATCATGCAAGCAACGCCAAATCAAGCTCTGGAGTTTACGATCTATGCATCTATCGTCAATCATGATGGCTAGCAAGCATCCCATCTTGGTACGTTTCTGAGATCTCCTTCCAACTCGATCTCATCGATCGTTACTTTCAATAAGCATGCGACATTCACGCTGGTCGATTGCGAGTGACGTACAGTTTCAATAACCGTCGTCTTCACGAAATACCCATCTGGCGATGCATCTCAAAATCCGGCGAGTTCTACTTCCGCATTTCTCCTGTACTATTGCCTTCTATTTCTATCCTTCGTTTGCACTATTATTCTTTCTTTCTTATCTCTTTCACCTCCATTCCATTTTCCCCGTTCTCATCAATTTCTCTCCTTCGGACCTTCGACTCGCCGACTCGCCGACATCATCGATCATCTACCTCGTCGAACCCGCACCCAGCCCATTCGAAGTTCGAAACTTGTTGTACACCTCACTCGATGGCATGCGTCAAACGTGCCTCTCCTTTCGTTCTGGAGTGTTGACAACAATATGCACGCCCTGCGTATGGAACGGGTGCGGTCGCACATGTGGTCGGTGATAGAACATTCTTCTTTACATCGATGCCTATATTTCTCCTCTTCGCGCGTAGCTACAGCATTACGCGTTCTCCGTTCTCCGCCTCCTCTTACTTCCTTTTTCTTTCTCCTTTTCATCAGCCTAACCTCAAGGCCGACTCGAACCTCATCAACATCACCTCCACCCCTCCGCCGTCCCCAACGATCGTCGACGTAAGTCGTATGAAAGTCGCTCATGCTCCTATCGGGGAAACGGTGCGCGATACGACTTCGAGTGGAGAACACACGGTTCGGACGGAGGGGTGACGGGGTAATGATTGTGTCAGGTTCGTCAGTATTCCTCTCAAAATTCAATTTATCTTTTGCTTCGTATTCTTTCTTCCTTTCAATTGGATCAGGAGGTGAAAGGAACCCGCGTCTCATGGAGTCGAATTAATTCTCACCCCGCGCCCTACACGAGATAAGGTTTTTTCCTATGGCAATGTTATTATTGATAGGAATGCTTCTCGTAACTCCTCGTTGAGATATTTAGGAAGCGGCGCATGGATCTTACTTCACTCTTCCCCGTTTACAGTTTCGTAGATCTCCCGAACCGATCGTGTTAGAGTATGTGGCCGTGGCCTTTCGTCGATGACAATCTATCGTTCACGTTTCTCTTAAGGTAGATCAAGTACATACTCGACAAGCTCGCTTAAGTGACCCTTAACCCTATGAACCTTAATGTACTTACCCCATTTGGTATGTTAGGGCTACAGCGGCGAAATTCTTGGGGGAGGCAAATTTTTGAAAAGTTTTCTCAAAGCTTGAAATTGTTTCCCAGCGTTATTGGGTTGTTGCCTGTATCAGAATTATCCTGTTTTAGCCTTATCCGAAGCTTCCCCAGCCTTCCGAAGCGTTATTACCATATATAGTTGCTTTGTAAGCTGACTAAGCGGCGAAATTTTGGAAGTCGGAGGACCGAAATTTTTTGAAAAGTTCTCTAGGCATTCCTGACGCAATTCTAAAGCAGTTTCTGAGATAAAAAGTATTTCCATTATAAGTCTATCGAAACTGCATCAAATGAAAATCTAAGACCATCATTCTGTTCAGAGAGCACTCCTCTACAGAATGACGGAAACAAAACATGTCGAAGTGCAATGTGGTGGAGGGAGTAAACCGTTCAAGGCGGGGACTCTGGCGGGCGCGCCACGGGGTTAGGGTTCAGGGTCGTGGCTAAGCGAGCTTGTCGAGTATGTACTTGATCTACCTTA